>CM076571.1:931984608-932201544 GCA_034641835.2 Pinus albicaulis | reverse complement strand
CATATTTTGGCTAATCATGTTTCCTCATAAAGGAAATATTGTGAAAATCGATCAGTTGTCATATTATTTGTCCAACCCTGCTTCTACAGATAGTATCCAACACGTTGGAAAAACGACTATCCCATACGAAGATGTTGGTGTAGGTTTAGTAAATGACTCTGCTCTTATGGGAAATTTCTCTATGCCTCCACCCAACATACCGCGTACCATTGCCAACATCAATATGATCTCATCAAGCACTATACCATTCGATGACACTTGGGTAGTGCCTTTAGAATCATAACTAGACTCTTTTAATGACGAGATGCCTTTGAGTCCTTTTGAAATGGCAGATGTGGCAGTACAGTCATATTCTGACACACTTTCAACTACTCCGGATCAAGTGAATGTGATCGCCAAATAATCCTCTTCTCTATCAAGCTTAGTCTTGACATCACTTTCCGATCCTTTTCAACAAGTGTTTCACACTGATGAAAGTATTCGAGAACTTTTGTCATTGGATGAATTACCCTGGGATGATTTACATCATAGGTCTTCGTTTTTACCTGATCTTGATAGGTTTGAAAACAAATTTTCATCTATTTTTACAAACTATTATGTCGAGGAACCACAAAATCCCATATCGATTACAAATTCGGATTCTGAGATTAATTTGGGAAATATTTCTACAATATTTCTTATCGACATATCAGTTAAACCTGGAATTATTGAAAACATTCATATAGGTGCTTCTTGTACGCTGGAAGAGATTAACACTTACAAAGCCTGGTCTTACGAAGAGATGCCAGGAATCGATATTAATATTTTCATTCATGAAATTAAGATGTACCCAAATGCCAAGCCTATTAGACAAATATTACGTCCAATACATCTGCGAAAAGCTGCAGCTATCAAAGCTGAAGTCAAAAATTTATTACAAGCAGGATTTATTTATCCAATTCCATTGACAGATTGGGTATCTAATATAGTTCCCGTTCCAAAAAAGTAAGGGACTATACGAATATGTGTCGATTATAGGGATATAAATAAAGCATGTCCAAAATACAATTATCCTACACCCTATATCGACCAAATTATCGATGATTGTGATGCAAATGAAATTTTCTCTTTTATGGATGGATTCTCTGGTTATAATCAAATCAACATACTCTCTGTCGATCAACCAAAAACATCGTTTATATTTCCTTGGAGAATATTTGCTTATTGAAAATTACAGTTCGGATTAAAAAATGTTGGTGCAACTTTTCAAACGGCTATGTCTTATGCTTTTCATGATATCAAACATATTGTACAGCCTTATTTGGATGACTTACCTACTCACTGTTTACGCAAAGACGATCATCCTACGCACTTACGAGCTATTTTCATGAGATGTAGGCATTACAAGATTTGTTTGAACTCGCACAAATGCGTTTTTTATGTGCAATCAGGACAATTACTTGGATTCGTCGTTTCTAAAGATGGCATTCGTGTCTACCCCTCGAAGGTTGAGGCCATCATCAACTTATCTCCTCCTTCCACACTTCGCCAACTCCAAATTTTGTAAGGGAACGAAATTGTTTTATGTAGGTTTATCCCGAACTATGCTGAGTTAACAAAAGGTTTTATCTGGTTATTGAAACAAAGTGTTCCTTTTATTTGGGATGAGATTTTTTATAAATATTTTGATGTACTAAAACACGCGTTGACCCATGCACCGTTATTGCATCCACCCAATTACCACCAAGACTATTTTTTATACTTAGCTGCCTCTGATTCCACTATTGGAAGTGTTTTGGTTCAAGAGGATGAATCTCACAATGAGCATCTGATCTATTATCTAATTCGGAATCTCAACCCAACAGAAATAAAATATTCGCATGTGGATAAATTGGCATTGGCAACAATTCAAGTTGTCCAACGATTCCGTCACTACATACTGTTACGTAAAACAACTGTGATATCTAATTTCAACCCTATGATGTATATCTTGACAAAATAATTACTCGAGGGAAAATACTCTAAATGGATTATTATCTCACAAGAGTTTGATTTGGAATTTGAGAAATCTAAATTGAAGAAATCACTAGTGTTTGCAAAACTTATGTGTGACTTTCCCAATACTGAGACAGAAACCGTGTTAGAGAATCCCATAGCAGATGAATATTTGTTTCTTATCAGTACATTATATCCATGGTATGAAGATATCATTATATATCTTCAAACCCAAACCTTTCGCCTAGATATTTCACGTTCAAATTGACGGATAATCCCATATCAATCCCAAAAATACAATATTGTTGGAGACACTCTTTATCGTCGTGGTGTGGATTCTGTTTTTCGACGTTGTATAACTCACGAAGAGGTTGAAAGAGTTTTGAATGATTTCCACTCTAGAGCTTGTGGTGGTCATATGTCTGGGTTTTCCATAGCCCAAAATATATTGCACGCTGGTTATTTTTGGTCGTCGTTATTCAAAGATTGTATTATTACGGTTCAAAAATGCCACAATTGCCAAATTTTTGATCGAAATATCGTGCACCTCCAGCTCCTCTTCACCCTATCATTGTTGTCGGTCCTTTTGAAAAATGGGGCATTGATTTCATTACATGTAACCCTCACTCAGCCAAGGGGCATGGGTATATTATTTTCGCTGTAGATTATTTTGCCAAATGGGCCGAGGTGATGCCTACAGTCACTGTAGATGGAAAAAATGTAGCTACTTTCATTTTCAATCATGTGATTTCTCATTTCGGTGTGCCTCAAGCTATTATCACAGACCATGGGAACCATTTTTGAAATATTATGATGACAGAACTTTCCCATCAACTTGGCCTACACCGTGATAATTCTACTCCATATTACCCGCAGGCTAATGGTCAGTTTAAAGTCATCAACAAGGTTTTAACCACCATGATTAAACGGATTATCGGAACTCACAAATTGAATTGGCATACCATGCTTTTTTCGGCATTATGGGCATATCGAACCTCTGCAAAAACTGCTACAGGGTTCACTCCTTTTCAACTTGTCTATGGTTTAGAAGCTGTGTTACCCATTGAATGTGAAATATCGTCACTCCAATTAGATGAGACTCGGCGCACCGCTGCATTAGCTACCAAATCTCATAAGAAACATGTGAAATCTCAGTATGATTAAAGTGTTAACCCTCTTGTTTTTTCAGAAGGTGATCTAGTCTTAGTATACGATCAAGCTAACAATAAGCTAGGTGTTGGAAAATTCGAACTGATGTGGCATAGTCCCTACATTTTCAAGTGTGTGCTTGCAAAAGGGGCCTATAAATTGATTGATTATGACGGGGTCTCTTTAGATAAGCCCATAAATGGTCTTTATCTTAAGAGATATTATGCTTGACTTTCGTGTAAAGATATATCTTGTACAATAGTTACTTTTTAGAATAGTGTGCCTTAGATTAGAAAAGTGTGCCTAGATTAGTTTTGTTGTTACTACTATCACTACTTATCTTGATTACTCTTGATATTTCAGATGTCGACATCCCTTCAAAAATACATTGGTTTTGTTGATGGTGCCTGTCACAGTACACATAATATCTCTTCCGCGGCTTCGGTTATCTATTCACCCATCGATGAGTTAGTTTCTATTCATGGGATATCCCTTGGTCAAAAAACAAACAATATTTCAGAATATAGCACAGTCATTGAGTTATTATCTGATTCCATTTCATTTGGTATTCGACGTTTGATCATTAGGTTGGATTCAGAACTCATTGTATTACAATTGAACAAGGTTTATGCAATTATAAATCTAGTGTTATTGAGATTATTTTTGAAGGTTCGTCTCTTGGAACGAGAATTTGATTATATTAAATATCAAAATATTTCAATAAATTTAAACACATTGGCCGATGCATTAAATAATCGTGTTCTACATAGACATTTGCAACATTAAAAAAGTAAACCAAAACAATGTTCGATCCATGTTGAACAAGATACTCAGATAAAGTACTAATATCATTAGCATAGATAGGTTTGTTTTCAAAAAATATTACATCGTCTATGATCATAGGTTCAAACACCTTATGATCTAATAGATACTGATATAAAAAACAAAACAAAAAATATTGATCCATAATTATCATCCACTATCTGTGATGATGATCATGGTAATATACTATGGCATGCGCCACCTTGCACAAAAATCTCCTAAATGGTCTTGGAACACATGTCACATGTCTTTGAAGCCTGAGAGGAATATCATTTGTTCCTGTCTCAGGAATGTATATGGTCAAACTCTCAAGGTTGTGCTCCATATCTGCTAGGATCTCTGCTACCTGATTCGGTGGAGGTGCTATAGGTTGTGCTTGCTGCCTATCAAAGAGAAAAAGTGTAGCTGGTCATCGTGGACCAACACCTGCATTTAAATATTTTTGCCAGTATTGGACGATAAAAAACAAATAAAAATTAGATTAAAAACATCAAAATAATTCGCTTACTTGACTCGTCCCACCGTGTCCCTGGAGGCAAAGATATCTCAGGATCACCTCTATAATCCATTCCTGCATAGGGGAAGTCTTCGACGGTGAAGACTTGGTTCCTAAGCCACATAAAGTATGACAGAGTAAAATGAACCACTAAACTGCCATTGCCACCATGGGGAGCCATTAATGCCACCCACCATACCATCTGAGGTTCCCGAGGTTGCCCACAATCTACTAGAATCAGCTGAGGAGCGAGATGCAGGATTCTCTCTAAAGCAAATGAAATGAGAATGGCACAGTACCCGAAGTTTTTCAACTTCGCGTTCTTTTCTCTAGTTCATTAGCCTTTCATGTTGGCCAATACTCCTTTGCACCAGTTAAGTATGGTCCCTCCAGGACACTCTACTGCGATCTACACTTGTGATTTAGTGGCTACATGTGGAGCTGCACTCCGGCACAATCTGGTTACTGTAAATGCAATCACTTTGAGATCCAATCGCAAGATAGTTTTAATATATATGTGACTATCCTTTAAGTTTGCCTCATCACTGCAATACTATTGTTTATAGCTGGCAACGGGAAGACCTCCCTGTCTAGCCCCAAATAAGGATATGCTTCCTCCTCTCCAGGACAATCCGGCAAGGCAATGAATGTCCTCTACCGGCAATAAATGTCCTCTAGCTCAATTTTTAGTCGGTGGTCACCAGTGATGAAACATTGGTCTTGAAAATCCCATGCATTTACGAGCCATGTCATCAACTCCACTTGTGATTTCATACCTTGGATACCCCAGAACTTATATAAACCACAATTTTGCAGTGCATGTATTGTTGCAGCATCATCCATAGCTTCATTGTCTATAAGCTCATGTTCACATTCTCGCCACTCCAACATGGTGGAACAACCTACAAATCAAAACATTTGAAAGTTAAAAACCATTTGGATGCAAAACTTGAACCATTTTTAAGAGAAATTTTTAATTTTAAAATGTTCATGGCGCCCCCGCAGTTTTTGTGAGTAGACAGTGTGGACGTCCGCATGCACTCCACAAAAAAACCGTGGTAGCTCAATAGTTTTTTATTTAAAAACTTATCGGGGTCCACAGTTATTGCGTGGATGACCTGCAGACCCTCGAGAATGCATTTTTAAACACAAAATCCTCCTAAAAAATGAAATTAAGACTTAAAAATAAAAATGAAACGGATAGAAATGAAGATTAAGATGATGTGGATTACCTGGTCCTGAAGATTCAAGGAATGGACAGTCGGTTCTCCCAATATTTTCTCCGAAATTTTTTAGCCAAAAGCTCTAAATACACTACTCTGAACACAAAAGGTGAAAATGATTTTGTTTTAACTCCTTTTTGTAGTTTTTAAATGAATAAAATATTATATTTTATTTAATTTTCACTTTAAAAGGTTATTTTTTAAATATTTTTACTTCTTGGAAACAGATGTGTGTAATCTTTTGAGTTTATGTGCAGGATACAGGATTTTTTGGTGAAAAGAATTATTTTGACACTGAGTATACTTTTATCACTTTTTCGGGCTTTTTAAAATTACGAAAAAGCGAAACCCTGGAGTTCTCTTTTAAGCCATTTTCAGACTCTCGAAACATGAAAAGATCGCCGAGTACTTGACTATTCGAACTCGTTAAAGTAAATGAACAGTCGTCCTTTCAGTATAAGTTTACCCCTTTTCCGGAATGAAATGGACTAATTATGAAAAAAGTATACGTTGACTAATCATGGTCAATAGAGTTATCTCCTGCATTATTTTATCCTTTTTCGGGCCTAAGAGACTAAATTTACGAAAAAGAACCACCACAGAGTTTACTTATGTTTTTCTTCTGACTCCCTAAAACTGAAAAACGCTGAGTTTCTCCTATACTGAACTCGTTAAAATTTAACAATAAAGGACCTATTGACTACAAACAGGACCGGACCGCTCCTTCTTAGGGTTCAATTTTAATACTAATATGGACTCATCCAAAGGATGAGATTACACAAACAAGCAAATGCTATCCTCCTCAAGCTTGTCAAAAATAAAGAGGTACTTTCCAGTAATGGTGGGGGGGGAGGAGGGGGGGGAAGAGAAAAATAATCCAGTTGTCACTCTTGTTTAGAAAGCAGCATGCCACTCTTGAACACGACAGTTTGTCACACTTGTACCTAGTTTGGGAAATCCTTTGTCTAACAATTAATCAAACCACATTGAAAGTCTTCAGCAGATTTTTGGGTATCAGCTTTAGGTTAAATGTTGCCAATCCATCTGTAGTGTCATTATGTGTTCAAGAGAAAGTTCAAATAAACTATTCATTGCAAACATTTTTCTCCATTCACGTTGACCATCCCTGAGTCAGTCCTTGCAAAAATTTCTTCAAAAAACTTGATCTAATGTTATCATGTCGTGAGCTTTCCTACGACGGGTCACTTTCTGTCGATGTCGGCTCATCATCTAGAAAGTTGATCTAGAATCCTATCAGTACCTTGGAATATGCATGCCCTAATGGAAGGTTTCTCGCCTTCGACGACATGTTGCATCATTGACCTTCGATCAAATGATTCTATGAGTGTTCGACTGAAAATCATTCATTCACACTTCATAGATTGTAGTGGAGTAATTTGAGAGCCATTGTCATTATTGGTGGTTTCTCTCACACTTGTTAATGATTCACATCACTGACCGGTAATCAAGTGGTTTCTACCATGTTCGTCTTCGACACAATTGTTGGAGCCCTTGTTTTGAAATTAAACAGTTTTATGTTGCGGAGAACAGGTGGCAAAGCACAACCACGGTAGATAGATAGTTTTCATGGTTGCGAAGAGGTGAAGGGAAAGTAGGCAGCTGTTGCAGAAGCAGGGACAGATGGCAAAGGGAAGCGACAGAAGAAAATCAGTGGGATTCCCAGCAATCAGGGAAAGCAGCAAACAGGTGAGCGAAAAAGAAGGAAGAACTGTCAGTCACGCTGGCGATGGAACAAATAGGTAGCCGATCGGCGGAAAGAGGAGGTTGGCTCAGTAGGGATCGGAGAGCAGGAGCCGTAGGAGAGCTCTGTTCATGTTTTTATGTTCTCTCTCTCTCATCATTTTGTTCTGTTCTATATCTTGTACTGCAATTGTAGTCAGTTCTGCCAGGAACGCTTTGAGGAGTGTTGTAATAGTCTTTTGATGTTAATGCATCACTTTCTAATACAAGGCTATTGTTCTGAGTTCTGTCTTATGTTATGGTTTAGTGGGACATACAATTATTTTGAATTTTTGTTTATCATTCTGATCAAGTTCATGAGTATTGTTAACTGTCTGGTATTTACACTTAATTGAAGTACTTAAGTTATGGATGGTTTGCGCATTTACGATGCTTGATCGATACCTGACACAACCCCAGCCTTAGTAAGGTCGCGACACACCTCGGGTGAGACACTCTATTCCTCGGAGCAGGGTGAAAATGCCGGCGTTGTGCGAGAATACTGTGGTAACCCTTGCCACCTTTCTGAACCTGGGTCTCCCCCTAAGACCTCTTTTCTGCCAACAAATGGTTCCATTGTTGGGACCTGAAATCTCATTCTGGAGTTAGATCATGGTATCACGGATCTTCGAGTAAGAAATATGAAAATGGTGGGATGACCATCTGGACCAGTTCATAGCTCAGCAAGCGGAAGTGAGACAGCAGAAAGAGACTGTCAAGAACCAGATTCTCTTCTCTGAGTCCTCCAGTGATATCTACGAGATATTTTGGGGAAAGTTTCCTGAGGATATCTACAATTGGTTGCAGAGATTACAGATCAAGGCAGTACCGAGAGGGTTGTGGACCATCTGTCGCAAGTGGGTGCACTCAGATCTGGTAGCACTCCATTGGTTAGATACCGATTTGACCCGAGTTGTAGATTTTTAGGTGTAATCTACCTTGGAAGGATACATAGTAGAGTTGGCAGCTGAATTCTACCAGTCTTTCTCAAAAGCGGAGGACATATTCAGTTCAGGGCTGCGCGGAGGATTGCTAAGGGAGATCCCTTTGTGGATCAAGGCATTGATGGTGGACGAAGGATTTATGGAGTTCCAAAAATCTGAGATGGAGACCTAAACCTCCAGTACTGGGGGAAGGGACTAAAGGAGAGATGCTACAAGTAAGCTGAAAAGGGGGAATAGGGATATGGATGCCGAGACCTCCAGTAGGTTAAAGGAACAACGAGCACATAGGAGGGCGCAACTCGCTGAGAAGTGGTGAGAAAGGGCTATGAAAGAATTGGAAAGACAACAAGGAAAAGGGAGAGAAAAAGGAGAGGCACCTCAGACGACGAAGCAGAGGAAGGTCAGAGAGGTTCCTAGGATATAGGGGGAACTACCAAGGAAGTGCGGTAGGTGTATAGGAGCCCAGACCCAATATAAAAGGGAAAGGAGTATGACAGAAATGGTGCACACCTCGAGGAGACTTTCGATGTAGAGCTGCATGTTGCAATAGAGCATCTATTCTGAGAAAGGTCGGCACCCATAATCCCAGGTAACTCTATTCCCCAAAGCTCAAGTAGCTCTAATCCTGACCTTCCCTTGGTACTCTATCAGCCACTAGGTGAAATTTTTGTTAAGCTACGGGAATTAAGTAAGCCAATTAGCGTTTAGTCCACAGTATTAATACACACTAGTAACAGTACTGGTACTACCGTCTTACAGCCGGGAGTAAGGGGATTTGTTCTAGTAAACCCCACACAAGGAAGCATGGCAAGATTGTTTACTTGGTACCCAGAGTTTTCTGGGAGGGGTAATGATGATGTGGAGAAACACTGGTACCTCTATGAGGCCATCTGGAGGGATCAAAAAACACCAGACACAAGTAAGTTGGTAGAATTTCAAACTACTCTCCGGGAGAAAGCTCTATGCTATTTTATAAAGTGGTCTGAGACTCATCAAAACCTAGCATTAGACGATGTAAAAAGGGATTTCATGAAAGAGTTCAAATTACCCCAAACAGATCAGAAGGGTTTATCAGAGATGTGGGAGATCAAGCAGCGAGAAGGGGAAACTACATGGGATCTGATGAGGAGATTCAAGGATGCGGTTGGAAAAATTAGCTACCCGATCGATCCCAATCACCAAAGGGAATGGTTTATCAAGGTCCTTCTCCCGCTGACAAGGACCTTGCTGACACAACAAAAGATCGAGACGTTGCAAGATGCATTAGAACAGGCCATGTAGATAGAGGCCATGGCGGGATACCCGCAAGAGTTTAAAGGAGGGGCATCATCTCAGGACCCTTCCATACAAGGACTACAACATCAAATAGCTAGCCTGACAGAAAAACTGAAGGAAATTCAACCCCTGCGTCTAGTGAGGCCAAATGTATGGTGTACACATTGTCTAATGGAAGGACATGTGGTAATTGAATGTCCTAGATTACGAGGCCAGAATGTGGGGACACCAGCAACAGGGGCACCAGGAGCTCCACCAGCAGGAGGGGTCACGCAAATAAATACCCAAGGATTATATCTGCCACAACACCCATACACGGGGTTCCCCGTGCAACAAAATTCAGCAACGACTAAGTATTGCGAGATCTGTAAAAGCGTGGGCCACTCACCCCGCCTATGCCCCATACTACAAAAGTACTCCAATGTCCTGAACAAAGTATACTGTGAGTTCTGTGCATCTACTACGCACAACACAAAGCAGTGTAGAGCTCTGGATGCTTTGGCAGAACGGTTAGACAGGCCTTCATATAGAGTGAACGAGACTCCGAGAGGACAAGGAGGATGCATGAGAGGAGGCCGAACGGGAGGAAGAGGACCAGTACAATGCTACAACTATGACCAAGAGGGCCATGTGGCTAGGGAATGTCCACTTCCTAGAAGACCCCAGTGCTCTCAGTGTAGGGTTAATACGCACGCAACATAAGACTACCTAGAGCTCATCAAAAGATGGGAAGAAAGGGCCAGAAAAAGAGGAACAAATCTAGTAAATGTCGAGCCAAGAATAATCGAGGCTCAAACCATGCAGAGCGTAGCTATAGTGACATGGGGAGGCAAACGAACCAGGGAAGATGCATAAAGGATGGACCCGATAAAATTGGTAAGACCAGTATCTCCACAGCCAACATTCAGACCAGAGAAATAGAAGAAATTATTTCAAGAGGTAGCAGAAACATTTGCCCAGCTTGGGGGAAGAAAAGGAATCGAAATGCCATGATTGAAGGAAGGGGATGAAAACCAAGCCAATACAGGTACTACAATTGAAGAATGGTTTCGCTATTTCTAAAAATTATTAACAATGCACCCATGTTGGAACAATTAAAATAGAACCTCAAAAGAGTAGTGCAGAAGATGACGGATCTAGGGGAATCATCTGGCATGAAACATGAATATATACAAAGAATGAAGAGAAATAAGAGAAGGACAGGCAAAGAGTTCCGAGTGAATACTCAAGTTGCGGGATTCCAAATCAAGGACACAATGCTTGATTTGGGGTTCGACATAAATATCTTGCCTAGAAAAATGTGGGAAGCATTAGGGAAACCAAGACTAACATACTCACCAATTCAACTCCATATGGCAAACCAGTACTGCATTGTGCCCATAGGCAGGCTAGAGGAGGTATAAGTCGGCGTTGCGGGAGTAAAGACATACACGGACTTTGAGTTCATCGACATTATAGGAGATAAAGATCCCTATCCAACATTATTGGGGATCGACTGGGATTTTGCAAACTATGCAGTAATAGATTTAAAGAAGGAACTGATGATCTTTGAGGATGGAGAGGTCAAAGTCACCCAGCTGCTCGACCCATATCAAGGTCCACGATACATAGAGTCTGTCTATAACAGAGAAGATGCTCAGCTTCTCGACCATCTTTATCAAATGACTGCAGGAAGAAGGGAAGATTACATCAACCCAATGGCGAGAGGATCGGTGAGCTGGAGGAGCATTCAAAGCTCAGACCTGGGCTCAGAGATAGCCTGGGAGGACTAGCAGCAAGGGGGATATGAGACCAGCACAAGGATATGCGCCACCATTAGAAGAATCAATTGGATCGAGACTGAGGTAAGAGGTTACCCAACTTTTTCCGATATGAACGTTGTAGATACTTTCATTATCAAAACATAAGACAATGTACCAAAGGATTAGAGGGTCCTGCTCATGGACGTGGCCTTGCAATCCATGGCTGCAAGATGGTGGAAAAACCACCGCAACTCACTGTCGCGGTGGGAAAAAATATCAGCACTGAAATCCAGGTTCAAGGGAGAAGAAGGACTCCAATGCACTCGAAAGTTCCAGGGGAATTCAGATCCCGCAAATAATTTTAAGAAGTGTGAAGATCAATGGAAAATTGTAGGATACCTGCACGAGCTATGGGTCCAAAAATTTATACACTCCCTCGATAGGATTCCACAGGCCTGGTACCTAACAAAGGAGAGGAAAAGGGGAACTAGCACTTGGAAAGAAGTTACGAAGAAGTTTACATTGTGCTTATTATTTGAAGGAAAGACAGATACAGTTACCCAAGCGGTACAAGCCATTAAAAAAGTATTGTTCTTCCCAGAGAATCAGGAGGAGGAAAAGCAACCACTCCCAAACCAAAACATCTGGTAGTCAGTAGCATGTAATAAAATAGACAGTGATATGGACGATGATAATCTAGAGGGACTTCGACATCTATACTTTGAAGAAACATAGGGAGAACAGAATGTTCAAGAAAACCCGACAACTGAGGGAATTCATTTGCTCCCCCTCAAAGCTAAGAAAATGAATATTGGGACTGAATGGAAGCCTAAATTAGCATCGATCGGGGACCACTGGGATGATGAGATGACCAAGGAAATATTCAGTCAACTACAGGAATATGAGGACTTGTTTCTGTCGTCCATAGCCGAGTTGAAAGGAATCAAAGGGGACCTGGGAGAAATGCGTATAATACTAAAGCTTGATGCAAGACCAATCAAACATAGACCCTATCGGTTGAATCCAAGGGTAAAGGAAAAGGTTAAAGCAGAAATTGACAAGATGCTGAAGGCAGGGTTGATATTCCCCGTGGAGGAAGCAGAATGGGTAAGTCACATAGTTATACAGAGCAAAAAGGATAAGGCGGAAATCCGAATATGTGTCAATTATAGGAGTTTGAACAATGCCTGTATACATGACCCATTCCCCACCCCGTTCAGTGACGAAGTCCTAGACAATGTTGTGGGGAATGAAGCATATTCTTTTACAGATGGATTCTCAGGGTACCATCAAGTAAGGATAGCCGAGGAAGATAAGAAAAATACAACCTTCACCATCGAATGGGGCTCCTTCGCATACCACGTAATGTCATTCGGCTTGAAGAATGCGCCAGCAGTGTTTTCGCGCATTGTCATAGCAGCATTCCGCGACTATATCGACAAATTCCTAGAGCTTTATATGGACGACTGGACCATCTACAGCCTGTTGAAAGACCATGACATGCTACTGAGAATTATGTTTGATAGGTGTAGACAGCTACAGATCTCATTGAACCTAAATAAGTACATCTTTGCGGTGTCGTTTGGAAAATTGCTCAGACACGTTGCATGCAAACAAGGAGTCTGCGTAGATCCAGCAAAGGTAGCGGTGATAATCAACATGGAAGCTCCAGAAAATATGAAACAATTGAGGTCACTGTTAGGCCATACAGGTTATTACAGGCGAGTCATCCGTAACTAAGCGAAGATAACAACCCCATTGGAGAAGCTGTTACGAAAATCAGAACAATTCAACTAGACAGAAAGCTGTGCAACGACCCTAGACACCCTGAAGGAAAAATTGGCAAGTGCACCAATATTGGTTCATCCAAATTGGGACAAGCAATTTCATGTCCACATTGATGCTTCAAGCATCGCACTTAGAGCATTTCTAGTCCAACAAGGGGACATTACAGTTGATCACCCAGTGTACTTCGCAAGTCGAAAAATATCAGCAACGGAACGGAACAACACCATGACAGAAAGGGAATCATTAGCAATGGTGTACTCCCTCCAAAAGTTCCGCCTCTACCTGCTAGGAGGAATGTTCAATTTTTTTACATACCATTCATCTCTGAAGTATCTAGTGAATAAACTGGTTTTGGAAGGAAGGATATGCAGATGGCTCCTACTCTTTCAAGAGTTCACCTTCGAGGTGATATTCAAACCTGGGTGATTGAATGTGGGACCAAACCACCTATCAAGGCTCGAAACCAGATAAAACGAAGGATCTCTAGATGATCAGATACTAGACGCTGATCTTTTAGGGTAGAAGCCATCCCAGAGTACCTGGATCAGATCGTGACCTACCTAACCACAGGATAGTGCCCAAAGGAATATACTGCATTACAGAAGAAACACCTAGTAGTCCGGGCCGCAGAATACCAGCTCATCGCAGGACACCCGTACAAAATGGGGTTAGACCAGATCTTACGAAGATGTGTCTTAGACCACGAGAGGGAGACCGTACTATGGGAGTGCCACTCTGGATTGCGGGAGGACACGTAGGAGCTAAACCAACGGCTAGAAAAGTACTACAGGCAGGCTTATGGTGGCCGACAGTACACATTGACAGTAAGGAATTCGTAAAGAAATGTGATGTTTTCCAGAGAACAGGACGTCCATTGCATAGAAACGAGCTTCCACTACACCTAGTAAAGACATTACAACCATTCGAGAAATGGGAAGTTGATTTTATAGGCCCGATTGCACTTGTGGCAAGAAACTCGCAGGCCTGGTATATCATCACCGCAACTGAAAATTTGACAATATTGGTAGAGGCAATTCCAATGAAGGACTGCACAACCAACACAGTGGCACAGTTCATATTTGAAAACATAATCAGCCGATTTGGCAGCCCGAAAATTCTGACCAGTGGTTAGGGCACGCATTTCGTCAATGCCACCATTAAATCCCTGCTCGAAAGCTTCATGGTACAACATCACAGGAGTAGCCCCTACCACCCACAAGCTAATGGCACGGTAGAGGCATTCAACAAAATCCTCGAAAAGAGATTAACAAAAATCTGCAACGCTCAACGAGATGACTGGGATGAACGTATACCGACAACTTTGTGGGCATACCGGACGACTGTCAAGAGGTTCAATAAGCAAATTTAATTCCAACTCATGTACGAAAGAGAGGATATAGTACTAGCAGAGTTTACAATACCCAGCCTCCTAATCACAACCTCACTCCAGCTATCAGAAGAAGAATCCCTGAAGGACAGATTACAGGAGCTGCAAGTGCTGGAAGAAGACAGGTTTTTAGCAGAATTCCACCAAAATGTCCAAAAGGAAGGACAAAATGTGTGGCACGACTGCTACATCAAACACAAAACTTTCAAGGTTGGTGGAAAAGTTTTACTATATGACAGCAGGTACCAAAGGTTTCCAGGGAAACTGCAAATGCATTGGCTAGGACCATATCACATAATCGAAATCAAAGAGTCTGGAGTAGTGTGATTAGCACAGCTAGACGGCAAAATACTACCAGGATGGGTGAAAGACGCACGCCTCAAACCCTACCACGAGTAAGTTTTGCATTTTTTTTTTCAAATAAGCTCTCACAACTGAGAGAATTCAGTAGGGTAGAGTAGGCTAGAATAGATCGAGTCAATAACTCTCTCGCACCTGAGAATAGATTAGATAGGATTCTCAATAAATATACTTCGTAGCATAAGAAAAATTCATTGTTACGTTGTGGAGACTGCAGCGCAACTAATTGTGGTCAGGGGGGATCAAGTCCAACGTGTCAGCCACGTCAGAAGGAAAAGAGTGTCGAGCATCATTCCATCATCATTACTCATAGTACCCATGTCAATCCATATGATTACCAAGATTTGAAAAATAAAAAGCCATAACCATCACCCATCTCAGCCCGGTAAATAATCGCACGATTATAGCCACGAGGAAAGGCAGGGAAAATTAATTAGTTATGGGGTCTTATCAACCTCATGCGTGCCGGTTACTTACATAACCTACATGACAGAAAGCATGAGAATGTCGAAGAAGTCCGACTTAGAATCAGAAACAACAAACGCAGCAAGGGAAACGTCGCCAAAGAAATAACAAGGAAGGAGTCCAGAAGCAGGGATTCATAAGGAAAACGGAGGAATAACGCTGCAAGTGTATCAAAGGAGATCAAATATGACTAGGGTAGCGCCAATAGTCGTTGAGCATGAGCTCGATGAGAGGATTCACAAGATGGAATCCTTGGTAGGAAAATACGACAGTGCCTCGTTGATTGATACTGACCTCACAGACTCTTTCCAATTCTCAGCAATGAAGAAACAGGTCTACACGGAGAATTATGCAATGGAGGTGGGACAGCAAGCACAAAGAGTACTTCCAGAGTTCATAGGTGTGCAGTAATCCACCATACTGAACCTACGGAAATTTCCAGTGTTTGGCACTACGGGAGTTGCAATGCAATGCACCAAGTTTTTACTAAGCAGAATTCACAATGGGTCACTCTGGCTGGGAAGAGAGATCCCAATTCATGTTGAAGACATTCATAGATTGAATGGGTTGTAACAGGAGGGGAGAGACATCTCTACAGCTTTCCATATGCTGTCAAAGAGAGAAAAGAAAGCAGGGGACATGGAATACTACAAAAAGTACGACACCAAGAGAAAGGAAAAGGAGCTAAGATAGACTTAATCGACAACTTGGTGATAAAGTTTGTTTGTTACTTGATCGCAAGCAAAAAAATCAGACATTATACAAAAGGGGAATGCACGCAAGACATTATCTCAGTTGCGAAGCATTGTCTCTAGGGGGCACAGTTGAACTGGTGCTCGTTTCTACTTAATGATTTGTTTGAAGCATGCGAGGACAACTACAAGAGGGCCATAGGATTCATCTACGGGTACCTTTTCATGGCGCTGGCCATGTGGAAATGGACATTTCCAGGAATAAGGAAACAACTAGAAGTGGCGCCAAGCCAACCACTCACAATGAAGTTCACACCCTGGAAAACATCAGGGGACCCCAGCTCGAAGGAGGTGAATGAGGAGGCGTTCAAATTATGGTACAGCTAGATGGTGGACATTGTGATGAGACAACAACGAATTCCACAGACCCTGCTAGACAGCTATGCAGTGCAAATATGGTTTGGGGTTAACCATGAGCAGACTTACATCCAGCTAGCCTGTGTGCCGAAGTCAACCTTCAAGATGAGGCCGTTGAAATTCCAAATTGATGAGCGGGCTTTTCACGTAGAGGTATGCTCCTGCCTCGGGTTAGAAATGGAGATTAGAAGTGGAGTCTACATCTACTCGTTCGATGGCATGCTACCATACCCGTTTCCTGGAGAGACAACAGAGGAAGCGATGGCTAGGATGTTGCGGCTACAACTGACTCCAATCATCGTGTAATGTTCCTTTTTCAGAAACATTGTCAATCGACAAGAAAATATATTCTAGAGATAGACTGAAGGGGCATTTACTGGATTTTTCACCTTCCTAAAGAAGGATGAGCTCCAGAGGCTTCCTGGCCCACTATTAGACTCTGTCTATAGAGTGTTGTCAAGGGACAATATTCCCAAGAGGGAATACAACAAGATTGGGAATCTTTCAAGATAACCCAGAAATGCAGCTATAGTAATATACAAAACACAATAATGGAAAAGCAGTGACACTGAACTCATGAAATGTGAGAGAAACTCATAGCCATATCATTATATAATAGCAGCAAGGAAATGTATACAATATCTTGAGGGAAAGTGATACTCAAGATGAACAATACCAGACCTCAAGAGCAATGTACATGAATCATGAAAAAACTCTACTATAAATGAGAAACCCTAGCCATGACTGTGCAGTCCTTAATGGAGAGTGACTACAAACTGAAACAAATACAATGATATAGCAATGGGAGCTCAAATAAATAAGGGGGAGGAATATCTCAACCCCTAGAAACAATAATACAACAATCCCTTGAGGGATTGACTAAAATACACAAAATGACAGAAATTTTGGATTTGCTGGGTAGCAGCTGCAACTCTGAAGTGAAACTGGATGGAGATGGTTGTAGATGAAGCTCAAGCTGAATATGCCTCCTCCAATAAATCTCTAGAGTTAAAGGTTGATCCCTTCACCCAGATCTCTCCCCCAAAATGATTTTCAAGTGCCCCACTGCCAATACTCTATAAAAATAAGGCATTCACTAGGTGAACTGCGTTGTAGGGGCATGGAAATGTGTTGGCCTTGATTCCAAATCTTCAATGAGCTCTGAAAAAACTCCTCAATATCTCTCCAAAGGAAGGGAGCTCCCCTTCTCTGAAGATCAGCTCCAAAATGGTGTGGAAGAATCCTCCCCTGCAACACTCAGCAATACAACCCAGCTACCGAAGGAGATTGCGTTGCAACTGAATGGACTGCTTAGGCCTAAAGCTTAGATATGGGGAAAGTGAAGAACAATCCTTCATGAGCTGCTTAAGAAGGATGAGGAATTCTAAACAGGAATTCCTCCAGAAAATCTGTTGAACAACAGACTTTGCTCCTTGTCTTCCTAGACAAAAAAATCAATCTTCCATGAGCTAACCAAACAAAGGCTACCATGCTCTCATTTTAAGCAAGTGAAACCCTCCTTACCATGGGCCCCACACCTTAGGGTTTCCTCCACCAAGTGACCCTCCTCTCAAGCTAACTGCGTTGTCTTCCCAAACAAGTTTCTCCTCCCTTCCTTGTGCAGTTTGACTAGGTCACATGATCAATCCCCTTGCAAATCTCCTTGTTCACACATGTGGGAGTGTAAACCAGTTTTAATGATGACCCTTTTCCATAATATGAGGGGTTTTTATTGAGATTTTTACTACGCATGGGCTCCCTTGCCCACTTATTCACCTCCTGTTGTAGCTGCTACAACACCACCCAAAATTTTGGGTATATTTAAAATTTCGGGTTCCCCCTCTGCTCGCTTAGGCGTTAAAGTCTTTCACCCGACCTTCAGTCAGTGACATCCCGCCGACCTATCCCCAACCCCTCATGATATTTCTCACCATCATGATCAGATGTTGTTGCTGCAATCACGCCATGTGAGGGAGGGATCACCAACATACGTTTGAATAAGAACTTTTCGTGCATTCAGCATGTACATTAAACAACCCCCTCGCCATGGGTCATTAAGCATGCTGTTGAATACTTCTCTTAAGCTCGTAAGGCTTATATGTTTATCTAGGGACACCATTTTCAAAATAAGTAACTGTGATGTGATAATGTTCCATACAGGTCGATCCCACGGGTGATATACTCATAAATGTCATCACCACACCGATGAGAAGGATAAGAGCAGTACGAGTTGAAACATGAGAAGTGGAGGACATCTATCGCATGTACGCAGGAAATAATACCGCGCCAGTCAAGGGAACTTGCAGTCACAATGACACTTGGGAACACATTGCAGGCTGTAAGTTTATTGGCTTACTTGAAAGATCAACGGAAATGCCCGTGGCCCTTTTGGTGTTGTTCCCATTAAAGTTGCGACCTTGACTCAAGGTGACAATACCTATGGATGTAGCAAACAGTTCAAGCTGCTATGATATATTGTGCATGCATTCATGCTTCGGTGTACAAAATATGTACTTGTCGAGAATGGAACTCTTACATTTCCACCACTGTCTGGGGTTATAGTACTGGCTCCATTGGTCCCACTTCAAAAGAAAATTTATGCATCTGTATTGCATCAAGAGTGGCCCAGCTTCAAACAAGTGGTTCAGGCACTCAACATCAATCTTTACAAAATATTGGGGTACAACTGTGAAAACATGTAGCCATTCTTATCTTTTCAATGGTGTAGAGCCAGAGCCAGTTGAAGAAGGTGAACACTTAGTTCAGGCGAGTGGAAAGCTCATCATCTTGGACATGTTGCTCGAGAAGCTGCATAGACAAGGACATCGTGTCTTGATTTCTTATCAAAAAATGCGAACAATATACATTCTTCAGGATTACTTAGAGCTGCTAAGGTATTCTTATGAGTGTCTTGATGGATCAGTAAGAGCAGAAGAGCGTTTCACAGCTGTGCAAAGCTTTGGTGGCAAAGCATCAACACTGCCAGAGTCAAGTGACTTCAGAAAGGCCAATGATTATACTCGTGAAGCATTGTATTTTAATATCTACCCAAGCTGGTGGTACGGGTTTGAATCTTGCAGGAGCTGATATTGTCATTTTCTGAGAGAAGGACTAGAATCCGCAGGTTGACAAGCAAACAATACAGCGTGCTCATCATGTTGGTCAACTGCATCATGTTTTGGCAATAAGCATTAAACACAGTTGAGGCGGTGATTATGAAAAGGGCCCACATAAATTTGCAGCTTAGTCATAATGTGATTAGCCATGATGATGTCAACCCAAAAGCACATAGATCAAACAGTATAGCAGATGTCAATTTGAGGTCCATAATAATTTATGGCCCGCACAAATTTGACCCATCATGGCAACATAGAAGGAAGCTCTTGGTTGTACCAAAGTCAAGTAATGGCAAAGTACATTTTGTCTTTGGAGATTGTAAAAATTCTATAAAAGGCCATTCTTCTGAACCAACAATGATTTTGAGTTGTGTTGACAACTCTGGAAAATTGGAGAAGGGAAGCAATGTTGTTAAACCTAAGCTACATGGTAGGCGCACTTTCAATGGACCAAGGTGACATTTTAAAACATTAAGCTAGGGCGCAAACACATATGGTTTCCAAGCCAGATAAGATTGGAGGAGCGAAATTATATAAAAAACTATACGAAGGACATTACAATTGGGCTCAAAATACCTTTAGGCCGAAGTTTTTCAAACTATGTTAAAAGGTTTTGAGCAAATATATATATATTCGGTGATCCAAAGTCGTGGTGCGATATACGATATTCTACAACCATGTTTCAAGCGATGCAAAAACAACATGTTTTTCAAACTATATAAGAATAAATGAGTGAGATCATATAAACATTACAAATGAGCGCTAAGGTTTCGATGGCAAGTTTTTGACCTACGCTAAAGGGTTTGGAGCAGATATATATTTTATGGTCCAAAGTCGTGTTTACACGTGGCAGTGGAATATTATAATACGTTGATTAGTCAAAACTGCATGGATGAAATTTTCAACGTATCTATCTCCAAGTCTGCATGGAAACCGTTGTAAAAGGACCGCGCGTTTCTGGTAAGTGTATAAGGATATCGTGCTGAAAATGAATTCGAATGATTTATGTGTTAAAACTGAAGTCATGGACCGAAAAGCCAACGCCATAAAATGCATGCTTCGTTTGATACTAAAAGAGTTGTTTTCAAAGGAACAGAGAAAAGCTAACTTCTGTTGCCTCGACGACAATATTTCGGGAGAGAATCACTCTTCAAATCTACTGTGTTGGTCCCAATTAGAAAGGCGTTATCGTTACATATTCGTTGGAAGCTGAATTTTCGATAGTGCCACTACTGACCACGTCGAGCTGTCTTCACAGAGCTAAATTTTCGATAATTCCTAAGGCGTTCTCTTTTACTCTGTCCAAGGGTACTGAAAAACCGGATCACACAGCCCACAATGCGTTTTCCATTGCAGGCTCATGCAGGGATCTCTGTGAAACAACCTCCAAGACAGTGAGGTCGCGTGCAGCATCGGCATGCATGCAAAGACCACGTGGCATAGATCCCTAAATAATTTCGCTGTAGGCATACGTGAATGTGTAGAGAATTTTCGACTTAGAGGAGCAGAAACCGCATATAATTAGCCTCGCACAATGACAGATATATTTTCTTTGAGATGGGATCGAAGTGCACGACTAAAAAAGGGTATTCGAGACTGCACGCTCTTGTTGTAATGCATTTTGAATTGCAGACGGATGAAGACCACCTGTAGTCAATCGGAGAGATAGACAAGACCACAGAGCAGTCGAGGGAAATAATTTTCCCGTTCGATGTTGTGTTGAGACGGATTATAACTCTCAAACAGCTTATCGTTGTTAACATGATCTCGGAAAGAGTGCACAGCATGGTTAGCACCCTGCGTTTTAATTTAACGTGATGACCAAGGAGCATCAAAAGCCGCGCGCCCCTATATGGTCAAGAGGTCCATCTTCTGTTGAGAATACTGCGCTGGATTTCGCTGGAGTTTTTCAGACCAGAACGAGAGACATCGTGCTACGTCTCAGCGTGATATGAAAGTTTTTTTATCTTTTTCTCTCATTTCATGCTATCAGCCTAGGTTGATGCTCAATATATAAGCCATGATACACCTGAATCGGGGTTTGGAGAGCGAGCGCATTGCATAATGAAACATGGAGTTTGACCGGGACAGTTGCTGTAGCTACGCAGTTTTCATCGATCACGTCCCCCTCCATTAACTCATCGCTAAACCAGATTGCAAGAGACATAGCTCAACAAAGTGGAGAAAATGTCGCCTCTGGCCTTTTGCGACCATCCGCCAGGTCGCAAAACACATGGAATTGGTGAAAGTGCGACCTGCATGAACGTGCGACTGTGCGACTGCAAGGAGGTCGCAGTCTTTCCCAAGTCGCTAGTCGCAAATTGTGCTAAATGAATAAGGGGTGCGACCTGCATAAAGTTGCGATTGTGAGACCATCGAGGGGTCGCATTCCGACCCAGCGGGGTCGCAATAGTTGCTACTAGCTAGGAGATGCGACCTTACTCGAAGTGCGACTATGCAACCTCTCTGAGGTCGCAAGGTCGCAAATTGTGCGTCCATTAGAGGCTGCGACCCATGAAAGATATGCAAAATCGTTCATATATCACTTATAGAGCAGGACGACACAGGGGTCCAAGCTAATCGTTAAAATCCCTTGATGTTATTTATCAATATGCTCCTTATGCATCTGCGTTTTATTTTACTGTATCTTTATTTTTTCTTCAACATGCATCAACATATTTATGTGGGTGAGGCTAATGGCTAATCTAATGTGCTTACACGCAGGTAACATGAGAAGATTATGATGATGACCCAGACAAGGAAGTTTTTCGCTTATCCAGAAAATGTTGGTTCATGTGGTAGGAGCTAAGACTATCTCAACAGGAGAAATGTAGAAGGGACAAAACCCCAGGTCGTAGATTTCTTCAGGTCGCCAGGTCGCGGAGTTGTATTTCATGTCAAAGGCTCGACTACGCGACCCAGCGACTGGGTCGCAGGTCGCATATATTGCCCAAGGTCGCAAGTCGCTAATCTGCCCGAGGTCTGAGGTCGCAGGTCATAGATTGACCGAGGTTGCAAATCGCAGATTTGCTTGAGGTCGCGGGTCGCAAGTCGCAGGGGTCGCCGGGTCGCTAAGTCGCATCCCCTATCAAATGCCCGACGGCGCGACCCAGCGACCCAGCGACTAGGTCGCAAGGTCGCAAAACCCAGTCAGGTCGCAGGTCGCAAAACAGACTGGGTCGCAAGGCAGCCCAACGGTCAGGAAGATGAAAAGTCAAGGAAGCCCAAAGGGCAGGTTTTGTATTATAAATACTCCTTCAGGAGATTGTAAAAGGATCTTTTGTTTGGGACTCAAGCTGAGTACACTTTATTATCTGGATTATACATTTAAGCATGAATACAAGCATTTTGAAAAATCCCTTTGTGGATCTGGTGTTGTCTTATGTATGAGAACTGTTGAGTATTATGTTTTTAGTTTCTGAACATCTTTAGATTAAGGGAACTGTATCTTCAATTCACATCATAGTTGCATAACAGTTTGCTGAGTATGTTAATGGTGGTTGAGTTTATTTCACTTTCTTAACGAACGCTGATGGCTTTGTTTATTGGCATTTGTGTTACCATTTAAAACTTTTATGAAGTGAAAGGCGTTCTTTCCATGAGGAATTGTTTCCTTTGTGGTCAGAACAGTTTACAAGCGTGACCCTAATGAAGTGTTGTTAACAACACTTCCTTCAGTCTTCATGCTTTATTATTTCCTCTTGCTACTCATAGTGTCGTATGTACATTTAATGCATCAATAATATGTCTTGTATCAGTTTATTAGGTGTGTATCCACTGTTTTATAGAGTTTAAGCGAGACCCAAAGCAAAGGAGAAATTAGTGGTAGCCGGACCCACACCCCGGACCGGATCCCTATTCCAGACGGTTCAAGGTCTAATTAGGACCTTTTACCGGGGAGATCCCCTACTGTTGGCCAGACAGATTTTCCCGTCAACAGAATTGGCGCTAGAAGGAGGGCCAGATGACAAGCTGAGCCCTGAGAGCCTATAGTTAATCTCATACCTGTAATGGCTCGTTCTCAAATCATTCTCCCGAGTTGTTTGTCGGAGTTTTATGAGCCTCGATACTTCATCCCCGATGAACTTATGTATCACTTGTCCCAGTTAAATTTTGATGGTGAAAACGGAGTGTCCATAACCCAACACCTTTTATATTTTTGTGACTTTGGTGAGTGCTACGAAATTGACAATGAAGGTTTGATTTGTTTGCTTTTCTTCCTCACTCTCGAATGTCGCGCTAAGCAATGGTGCCGCACATTGCCGGAAGCTTCCATCCATTCATTTGAACAACTTGCCAGTGAATTACAACAAGATTTTCACAGGTATGATTTTCAGAACGTTTTAATAAAGTTAAATGACATCAGAATGGAACCCCAGGAACCTCTTGATGAATTTTCTATCAGATTTGTTCATTATTGTTTTGAGTTCCCGGAAAAGGATGTCGATTGGAAGTTGTTAAGTGAACAGTTCAGCTATGTGATTCTCGTTTCCCTTGAACAATTTCAGTTAGCAACCTAGCCTGAGCCTAGTATTCCCTATGACAACCCACAAGTCAACGGCTGCTCTGAATTTGAGTCTTTCACGCACCATGTCGAATCAGAGTTTGAAAACCCCAGTAGCTCATTATCTCTCTCGGTTCATGAAACCCACCTCGAGCCCACTCGATGTCTCCCTGGACACAGTCCTAAATCTGATTCACATACGGATTATGAATGGACTCTTATCCCGGATGCAGTCGTTTCCCTTACAGGGCCTGCCAGATCATTGTTTTCTCGGAATGACACTGATGTGCGTGTTGAAAAGCATTTTATGGTTAACGCCCCCGGGACTCAATTTGTTCATTCATTATTCCCCGGTTTGTTTCTCGATCCCGCCACACCAGTAATTTCTTCGAGACATTCAAAATTTCCTTATACTGGTATTGGCGGAAATCATAAGCACGCAGATGGTGTTTCACAATCACAGTTCAAAATTGATGAATCTTTCAAATCTGATCATTCTCACTCGGAATCTTTAGACAGACATAGGAGCGATTTCCTGTCTAGGAAACCGCAAAATGTCCTCTTTATTGATCCATCCCAGTTGGTAACTCTCGGGGAGCCTAACTTGCCAGGTACCCAACTTGATCAAATCGATGGTTGTAGCGATCACTCCTTATCTGAAAACATATTCAATCATACTGACGAGGATGGTCACTCGCATCTCTTTGTCGACCATATAGAGACACCAGAATTCGATGATTCACTTCGGGAAGATTCAAGTACCCATCAGAGAGTCGAAGCGCTTCAGCTTCTGCTGACTGTCTCTGAAATGACGATCCCTAAGTACCATTCTCCTCCCAGCATAAGCACGTCGAGTTCACCCCACCCTAGCAAATCTAGAGAATCCAATACCTCGGATTATCAATCTGTCAGTGCGCAAACATTTGACCGAATCGATACAAAGCCCACTGACATTTTTCAACCCACCACAATCCATGTTCACATCCATTTACCTGTTGATCTCGCCCAACCATAAAATTCAGGAAACCCCCTGCTCGAAGGTCCAGGTTTGATCCTCATACCCTTGACCAAACCCGGGAGCAACCCCGAACTAAGGTTTTCAAAATTAGGGTTTCTGCACTCGGATGCGCAAGAATCTATAATTCACCTGGCACATGCTTATTCCATAAAACAGATTACCCTCACTACCATAATGAGCATGTTGGTTCGTCCGACCAACCCTATACGGTGAATGTGCCTACAAATAGGCAATGACTCACCCAGCGCCCATCAGACCTAGGCTTGTGCATGAATAGATGTGTGCCATTTATAAATGTTGAGTTTCAAGAACATACTGTTGTGTATCAGGATGTGAGTGGAAATCAGCTTGCACCATATATTCGCGCATGTTCTTTGGTAAGTATCTATGATCGTCTTGCCGTTGCACCTGCTCGTCAGGTAAGTTTTGTTGCTACTGCACTTTTTTGGATACTAGCTCTGATCCTGATCATTGTTGTCGTTGCAGGATGTGAACTAATGCATTGGATGCACTGGAAAACTGATTTTACATAACCCGGTCACCTCATGGGTTAAACTAGGGTTTAGGTGTAGGCTAGCTAGAACCTGTTAATAAATTTTTAGTTCAAAGTTAATTAGGTTTACTTGCCAAATTTTTACTTCATGATTAAAAAGTGTGTGTACTATTTTTGCTTACGATTAATATCCTAGGCATCATCATGTTACAATTGTTTTGTACTCATTTCTTTTCAGTCTTCTTGTTGCTGCATAAACAATTACTGCTTGTATCGCGCCTCTTTTCCACCTACAAGTGGTTGATCATTCTCGCACATTGCGTCGCATTGCATCTTGAGCCTTGCCTATTACATTGCATCGTACACTATCTTCCTCACATCATTTCCGCAGATTGTTGATATAGTTTTGAAAATATTCCACATATCGTCGATCACTGCATGAGGCTTCATTGAAACCCTACCTCCTTGCGGATTTGTTCTGCCCCAACTGCTGAAACAATAACCCCATTGTTTGCGTGAGGTTGCGGTGGCTATCTCAAGAGGCAGCTTTCTCTTAGGACAAGTCATTGAAGTCGCTTTCTCAACAAGATGCCTATGAGTCTAAACTTATTATCTGGGGAGATACGAGCCGGTTGTTTTTGGGAGGCCTAATGAGTTTGAAATGGCCCATACCCGTAAGTCTAAGCCTTGTGCCCAACATAGTCTTGGACGTTTTAATTTTTGTTTTGCACGCTTCGCCTATTGTGGTAGATGGGATGTGAAGGTTTGGCACTAGGGCGAACCCAAATCAGGATATCTTTCAGTTTCTGTAAAACAAGAAACAACCTCTCTTGCTCGTAAAATAAGTCGGGATCCCTCATCCGCCCATGAAGAATAAGTGCCACGAGCACAGGAAAATAAGTGCTACAATCACATGAAACAAATAAGGGTAAAGGATCGAGAAAGGCTTCCTGCGTAGAGAGGTAATGCAACGACTCCGCCGGGGTACTGACCAGGCTCGCTGGCAGCGGAGCAACGTTTGTGATTTCTTGAAGTGACTCCGCCGGGGTACTGTCCAGGGCTGCTGGTAGCGGAGAAACACCAGAAACTTACTTTAAAAAAAAAATCCTGAAAATAATAAACCCGCTGCCTTGCTCTTCACATCATCAACAAGCTACGATCGTCTATGAGCTTCCTCTTTGATGTGTTTCTGATTAGCGAGACCTAGTTGAGGCACAAGGATTAGACATACCTGTAAAGGGCCAAAGTAATACAAAGGGTACCCGCGGAACTTGTTCAATATTCCCTTGCATCACTATCCGAACTCAGACTATTGTTGTGATATTGACAGAGATGCTGGATTCTACCAGTGGTTCGCCATTTGTTGTAGCCGCTACAACACCACCCAAAATTTTGGGTATATTTAAAATTTCGGGTTCCCCCTCTGCTCGCTTAGGCGTTAAAGTATTTCACTCGACCTGTAGTCAGTGACATCCCGCCGACCTATCCCCAACACCTCATGAGCTTTCTCACCATCATGATCAGATGTTGTTGCTGCAATCACGCCATGTGAGGGAGGGATCACCAGCATACGTTTGAATAAGAACTTTCCGTGCATTCAGCATGTACATTAAATATCCCCCTCGCCATGGGTCATTAAGCGTGCTGTTGAATACTTCTCTTAAGCTCGTAAGTCTTATATGTTTATCTAGGGACACCATTCTCAAAACAAGTAACTGTGATGTGATAATGTTCCATACAGGTTGATCCCACGGGTGATATACTCATAAATTTCATCACCACACCGATGAGAAGGATAAGAGCAGTACGAGTTGAAACATGAGAAGTGGAGGACATCTATCACATGTATGCAGGAAATAAGACCGCGCCAGTCAAGGGAACCTGCAGTCACAATGAGACTTGGGAACACATTTCAGGCTGTAAGTTTATTGGCTTACTTGAAAGATCAACAGAAATGCCTGTGGCCCTTTTGGTGTTGTGCTCATTAAAGTTGCGACCTTGACTCAAGGTGACAATACCTCTGGATGTAGCAAACAGTTCAAGCTGCTAAGATATATTGTGCATACATTCATGCTTCGGCGTACAAAAGTCGTACTTGTCGAGAATGGAACTCTTACATTCCCACCACTGTCTGGGGTTACAGTACTGGCTCCATTGGTCCCACTTCAAAAGAAAATTTATGCATCTGTATTGCATCAAGAGTGGCCCAGCTTCAAACAAGTGGTTCAGGCACTCAGCATCAATCTTTACAAAATATTGGGGTACAACTGTGAAAACATGTAGCCATTCTTATCTTTTCAATGGTGTAGAGCCAGAGCCAGTTGAAGAAGGTGAACACTTAGTTCAGGCGAGTGGAAAGCTCATCATCTTGGACATGTTGCTCGAGAAGCTGCATAGACAAGGACATCGTGTCTTGATTTCTTCTCAAACAACGCGAACGATATACATTCTTCAGGATTACTTAGAGCTGCTAAGGTATTCTTATGAGTGTCTTGATGGATCAGTAAGAGAAGAAGAGTGTTTCACAGCTGTGCAAAGCTTTGGTGGCAAAGCATCAACACTGCCAGAGTAAAGTGACATCAGAAAGGCCAATGATGATATTCGTGAAGCATTGTATTTTAATATCTACCCGAGCTGGTGGTGCGGGTTTGAATCTTGCAGGAGCTGATATTGTCATTTTCTGAGAGAAGGACTAGAATCCACAGGTTGACAAGCAAACAATATAGCGTGCTCATCGCGTTGGTCAGCTGCATCATGTTTTGGCAATAAGCATTAAACACAGTTGAGGCGGTGATTATGCAAAGGGCCGACAGAAATTCGCAGCTTAGTCATAATGTGATTAGCCATGATGATGTCAACCCAAAAGCACATAGATCAGATAGTATAACAGATGTCAATTTGAGGTCCATAATAATTTATGGCCCACAAAAATTTGACCCATCATGGCAACATAGAAGGAAGCTCTTGGTTGTACCAAAGTCAAGTAATGGAAAAGTACATTTTGTCTTTGGAGATTGTACAAATTCTATAAAAGGCCATTCTTCTGAACCAACAATGATTTTGAGTTGTGTTGGCAACTTTGGAAAATTGGGGAAGGGAAGCAATGTTGTTAAACCTAAGCTACATGGCAGGCGCACTTTCGATGGACCAAGGTGACATTTTAAAACATTAAGCTAGGGCGCAAACACATATGGTTTCCAAGCCACATAAGATTGGAGGAGCGAAATTATATAAAAAAACTATACGAAGGACATTATAATTGGGCTCAAAATACCTTTAGGTCGAAGTTTTTCAAACTATGTTAAAAGGTTTTGAGCAAATATATATATTCGGTGATCCAAAGTCGTGGTGAAATATACGATATTCTACAACCATGTTTCAAGCGGTGCAAAAACAACATGTTTTTCAAACTATATAAGATTAAAGGAGTGAGATCATATAAACATTACAAATGAGCGCTAAGGTTTCGATGGCAAGTTTTCGACCTACGCTAAAGGGTTTGGAGCAGATATATATTTTATGGTCCAAAGTCGTGTTTACACGTGGCAGTGGAATATTATAATACGTTGATTAGTCAAAACGCATGGATGAAATTTTCAACGTATCTATCTCCAAGTCTGCATGGCAACCGTCATAAAAGGACCACGCGTTTCTGGTAAGTGTATAAAGATATCATGCTGAAAATGAATTCGAATGATTTATGCATTACAACTAAAGTCATGGACCGAAAATCCAGCGCCATAAAAGGCATGCTTCGTTTGATACTAAAAGATTTGTTTTCGAAAGAACAGAGAAAAGCCGACTTCTGTAGCCCCGACGGCGATATTCCGGGAGAGAATCACTCTTCAAATCTGCTGCACTGGTCCCAATTAGAAAGGTGTTATCGTTACATATTCGTTGGAAGCTGAATTTTCGATAGTGCCACTACTGACCACGTCGAGCTGTCTTCATAGAGCTAAATTTTCGATAATTCCTAAGGCGTTCTCTTTTACTCTGTCCAAGGGTACTGAAAAACTGGATCACACAGCCCACAGTGCGTTTTCCATTGCAGGCTCATGCAGGGATCTCTGTGAAACAACCTCCGAGACAGTGAGATCGCGCGCAGCATCAGAATGCATGCAAAGACCACGTGGCATAGAGCCCTAAACAATTTCGCTGCAGGCATACGTGCATGTGTAGAGACTTTTCAACTCAGAGGAGCAGAAACCGCATATAATTAGCCTCGCACAACGGCATATCTGTTTTCTTTGAGATGGGATCGAAGTGCACGACTAAAAAAGGGTATTTGAGATTGCAAGCTCTTGTTGTAATGCGCGTTGAATTGCAGACGGATGAAGACCACCTGTAGTCGATCGGAGAGATAGACAAGACCACAAAGCAGCCGAGGGAAGTAATTTTCTCGTTCGATGTTGTGTTGAGACGGATTATAACTCTCATAAAGCTTATCGTTGTTAACATGATCTCGGAAAGAGCGTGCAACATGGTTAGCACCCTGCGTTTGAAGCTAACGCGAGGACCAAGGAGCATCAAAAGCCACGCGCCCCTGTATGGTCAAGAGGTCCGTCTTCTCTTGAGAATACTGCGCTGGATTTCGCTGGAGTTTTGCAGACCAAAACGAGAGACATCATGCTACGTCTCAGCGCAATATGAAAGTTTTTTTTTATCTTTTTCTCTCATTGCATGCTATCATCCTATGTTGATGCTCAATATAGAAGCCATGATACACCTGAATCGGGGTTTGGAGAGCGAGCGCACTGCATAATGAAACATGGAGTTTGACCGGGACAGTTGCTGTAGCTACGCAGTTTTCATCGATCACGTACCCCTCCATTAACTCATCCCTAATCTAGATTTCAGGATCCACAACTCAACAAAGTGGAGAAAATGCCGCCTCTGGCCTTTTGCGACCAACCGCCAGGTCGCAGAACACATGGAATTGGTGAAAGTGTGACCTGCATGAACGTGCGACTGTGCGACCGCAGGGAGGTCGCAGTCTTTCCCAAGTCGCTAGTCGCAAATCATGCTAAATGAATAAGGGGTGAGACCTGCATAAAGTTGCGACTGTGAGACCATAGAGGGGTCGCATTCCGACCCAAGTCGCGGGGTCACAACTGTTGCTACTAGCCAGGAGATGCGACCTCACTCGAAGTGCGACTATGCAACATCTCTGAGGTCTCAAGGTCGCAAATTCTGCATCCATTAGAGGCTGCGACCCATGAAAGATATGCACAATCGTTCATATATCGCTTACAGAGCAGGACTACATAGGGGTCCAAGCTAATCGTTAAAATCCCTTAATGTTATTTGTCAATATGCTCCTTATGCATCTGCGTTTTCTTTTACTGTATCTTTATTTTTTCTTCAACATGCATCAACATATTTATGTGGGTGAGGCTAATGGCTAATCTAATGTGCTTACACATAGGTAACATGAGAAGATTATGATGATGACCCAGACAAGGAAGTTTTTCGCTTATCCAGAAAATGTTGGTTCATGTGGCAGGAGCTAATACTATCTCAACAGGAGAAATGTAGAAGGGAAAAAACCCCAGGTCGCAGATTTCTTCAGGTCGCCAGGTCGCGGAGTTGTGTTCCATGTCAAAGGCTTGACTACGCGACCCAGCGATTGGGTCGCAGGTCGCATATATTGCCCGAGGTCACAAGTCGCTGATCTGCCCGAGTCCGAGGTCGTAGGTCGCAGATTGATCGAGGTCGCAAATCACATATTTGCTTGAGGTCGTGGGTCTCTAAGTCGCATCCCCTATCAAATTCCTGACGGCACGACCCAGCGACTAGGTCGCAAGGTCGCAAAACCCAGTCAGGTCGCAGGTCTCAGAACAGACTTGGTCGCAAGGCAGCCCAACGGTTAGGAAGATGAAAAGTCAAGGAAGCCCAAAGGGCAGGTTTTGTATTATAAATACTCTTTCGGGAGATTGTAAAAGGATCTTTTGTTTGGGACTCGAGCTGAGTACACTGTATTATCTGGATTATACATTTAAGCATGAATACAAGAATTTTGAAAAATCCCTTTGTGGATCTGGTGTTGTCTTATGTATGAGCACTGTTGAGTATTATGTTTTCAGTTTCTGAACATCTTTATATTAAGGGAACTATATCTTCAATTCACATCACATTTGCATAACAATTTTCTGAGTATGTTAATGGTGGTTGAGTTTATTTCACTTTCTTAACGAACGCTGATGGCTTTGTTTATTGGCATTTGTGTTACCATTTAAAACTTTTAGGAAGTGAAAGGCGTTCTTTCCATGAGGAATTTTTTCCTTTGTGGTTAGAACATTTTACAAGCGTGACCCTAATGAAGTGTTGTTAACAAAACTTCCTTCGGTCTTCATGCTTTATTATTTCCTCTTGCTACTCATAGTGTTGTATGTACATTTAATGCATCAATCATATGTCTTGTATCAGTTGATTAGGTGTGTATCCACCGTTTTATAGAGTTTAAGCGAGACCCAAAGCAAAGGAGAAATCAGTGGTAGCCAGACCCACACCCTGGACGGGATCCCTAGTCCAAACGGTTCAAGGTCTAATTGGGACCTTTTACCGGGGAGATCCCCTGCTGTTGGCCGGACAGATTTTCCCGTCAACACCTCCTAAGTGAAATCAGCAAAATTAATATTCCAATTTATTATATGCAAAAATTTGGAATATTACACATCGAGCAGCTAAATACCAAGGTACAGAGCTTTAACCGGGTGATCCAAACTTTTATTAATGATTCTCCTATGTTTCCTACATTTACATAATTTCAGGCAGCAAATGCTACATCCTCTTCCATTCCAGTCCCCCTAGTCACCACCCTACCATTGGACTTGTTTACTTCACCACCAGTAGTAACCACAGCTCTAGTAAGGAGAATTAAAGCCTTGAAGCCACCTGTAGCCACCCCCAAGGCTAAAAAGGCGAGAGTCGCAATGTTCAGCCAAGTCATTGATCTGACAGGGGAAGATCAAATGTAACTTATGGACACAGGGGTCCCAATGAGAGAAGAGCCCGTAACAGAACCCCAGAAGAATCAGGAGCTACCTCCCATAAACCCCTATTCCTTTCTCAACGTCCATATATCACCTCCTTGCACTCACCAACCCTCAATCACCACCTCATTCACTTCCAAATATCACCCATCTCGCACACCCTCCACATTTGCCACTATATCTGACCCAGTCAGGGTGAAAACTAAAACAAATGGAGATGTCGAGACTGAGGTTAACTCGGGTACATCAATGATACCTGAGGTTAACCAAACCCTAGTTGGACCAAGTTATTTTCAGGAACTTTTAAGGCAAGACACATATTTTGTTGAAGACATAACGACTCAAGCCGAAGAGCCGAATCCATTCTAGAAAGCAAGGTTGATACTTTAGCGAGTCCAACCAAATATAAGCATGGGTAACCCCAGTGGTACAGTTCCATAACCAACTCAACCGCAGTCACCACAAGAGCACTCAACAAGATCCATTGCCAACGGTCAGCTGCTCCAAGAACGACAGCCGAATCAAGATATCTTTGGAGCCGAAAGTGTGCAGACCTGGGGAACGACCCAATTGTATAATTTCATTCAGAAGGCAGTGCAACAGGAAAAGGAGCTTCACACATAAATTTAGCATAGGTTCGAGTAGAAACAAGTACAGATTATTGCACTTCCTGAAGAGCACGAACAACTGAGAACCGAAAAGAGCCAACTCCAGGGCCAACTGGACACGGTGACCAAGGTCTTCCAGGAACTCTGGCCCACGGTGACAGCCCACAATAATAAGATACCAAGTGATATCGCAGAGGATGACGTAGTCGAATGGTCCATTGACGTCTGCGTGGCCTGTTCGAATCTCAATAGAGAAAACAAGGAGCTGAGGGCAGCATTGGAGGCTAGGCCCGCGCTTCCAGACCCAGCAGACATTTACGCAGAGAAGATCACAGAGCGACATACCCAGATCATCGAGATGCAGGAAATCCTGAGTACTGCAGCTAAGGAGGCGTATGACCTACTCAAGGGTCTACACAAATGCTCTGCTTCTCTCACTTTGAAGTCACAACCATTTTTAGCAAATATACAGAAACTATCCAAATATATTTAGGAGGCCATAGACCCGGACGGACTCGACCAATTGTATGCTCAAGAGAAGGAGTTTGAAGTCAAGATACAACAGATTGAGGAACATTTAGCCACAGCCAAATAAGCCCTACGAGAGCTCAGGAAACCGGTGAAGACCACAGCACAAGAAATACAACAAATAGCCACCGAGGCCAATGTTCAGATCTCAAACGTCTTCAGCGGTCTACCGACCGTCATGGGAGAAAAGGAGGTCACCAAGATCACAACAGAAACAGACTAGCTTATGCAAGGATGGCAACATGCCATTTACAGCTTCCAAGAGCTGATAGCTTCCGCACTAAAAAAGGTCCCAGAGTTGGGGCCCTTGTTTGGGCACGCAGAGGAAAAGGAGTAGACAGAATGGGCCACAGAGTCAAACAGACCATTGGAAACTGAGGCAGTAGGAAACAATTGACTCGGGACGAGTCAATAGGATGTGGTCGGGGCTTTTTGGGGCCCTTTTTTTGAAATTAAATAGTTTTGTGTTGCAGAGACTAGGTGGAGGAGCACAACCACAGTAGACTGAGAGTTGTCACGGTTGCGAAGAGGTGAAGGGCAGGTGGTGTGGTTGTTGCGGAAGCAGGTACAAATGGAAAAGGGAAGCGGCATAAGACAATCAGTGGGATTCCCAGCAATCAAGGCAAGAAGCAAACAACCGAGTGGAAAAGAAGGAATAATTGTCAGTCGCGCTAGCGATGGAACAAATAGGCAGTCGATCACCGGAAAGAGGAGGTTGACTCAGTAGGGATCGGAGAGCAGGAGCCATAGGAGAGCTCTATTCATGTTGTTATGTTCTCTCTCTCTCATCGTTCTGTTCTGTTCTATATCTTGTACTGCGATTGTAGTCAGTTCTGCCAGGCATGCTCTGAGGATTGTTGTAATAGTATTTTTCTATTAATGAATCACTTTCTAATATAAGGTTTTTGTTCTGAGTTCTGTCTTGTGTTATGGTTTAGTGGTACATACGGCTATTTTGTATTTGTGTTTATCATTCTGATCAAGTTCATGAGTATTGTTATATGTCTGGTATTTACACTTAATCGAAGTACTTAATTTATGGATGGTTTGCACATTTACCATGCTTGATCGATACCTGACCCAACCCCAGCCTTAGTAAGGTCGCGGCATGCCTCGGGTGAGACACTCTGTTCCTCAAAGCAGGGTAAAAATGTCGACGTTGTGCTAGACTACTGCGGTAACCCTTGTTGGCCACCTTTTTGAACCTGGGTCTCCCCCTGAGACCTATTTTCTTGGCAACAACAATCAATCACATGGATATAATCGTACTAGTTCGAGAAGCAGAAATCAATACCCTCGATCTAGTTTCCGTCATCCAGGCTACGAGGAGTTTTATTATTCATGATACGGTAGACTAATCTGTTGGAAATACTGAGGGGGGGGGGGGGTGAATCAGTATTCCTTAAATTAGAGCATTATTTAATCTTCAATTATTATCAGTGTTTGTACAATGATAGCAGCAAACAAGAGGAACACAAATGCACATATTTTTTAAGGTGGAAACCCACTCCGGGACAAAAACCACCTAATGCTTTTCTAATAATTATTTAATATTCAACTCCAATTGAAAATAAAGCTCCAACTTCTAGAATCTAGAAAAGAATTCTTCTCCAGCTCCCACTGGATGGACGCTCCAACGCCCGATATTCTTCAGTAGTCAACTGAACGGATGCCCCAACACCGAATGAGCTACAACTCACCGTAGCACCACCCTACCACCCTATAGAAGAATAAAAGAAGAATGGACTCTCGTACCACGGAAAATGGTCCACTTTACAATGATATAGAATGATGTAGAAGAAGAAGATATACTAGACCATAACCCCAACTTTGACACAACCACCTAATGATGATCCTAGACCTCCCAACACTGCCTCTTCAACCCTTGGCAGATAGATACCAGTACAATTTGTACAATAATGTATTTACAATGACTAAGTACAATGATACCTTTACAATGAGTGTATGCAGTGCTGCCCACTTGAAGACTTCATATGATGAACTTATTGTTGCTATTATAAACCTTGGTTTCTTCTCTTATCATGCTACCCTATGCTGCACCTTGCTTACTTTGTTGCCGTGAGAAAGTCCGGGTCCCTTGGTAACCCTTGACAAGTTGATGATCTAGCTTTTTCTTGCCTTCTAGGAGCTCGATATTGAATCTGGTGTATCTCTGTCATTTCAGATCCTCAATATCTGATTTTCAGTCATGTAGTAGTCCTCTGAGTCATATTTCCAATTCCACAGGTCCGACCCAATTTGGATTCTTGAAGAGAGAGTTATACCCAATCTCTCACAATGCCCTAATTATGTACTGTTTCAGCAAAGTGCACTTGTACGGTGTGCCACGTGTCACTATTTTTTCATTTGTTTCTAAAATTGATAGAGAAAAAATTACAGACTATGCACTATCCGTCAATTTTTATGTAATTCCAATCCGATACTCAGAGAGAGATTTATGATGAATTTACCAAGGTCACTTCTTTGAGATGAATTTCAGGAGCCTGCACAAACCCTTACTTCCACAGACCATATCTCCAAAATATTATGACCTTGATTCAAATTTTACAACAAATTTTCCTCAGATTTTGGCTTCGCCTCATAAATATTTCAGCTTCTGAACCTTCGTAGAAACAAATTTAGAGCGAAAATGCCACGATGACCTGTTTCAGATGGCCAAATCCCTTCCTTAAGGAGGAAATGAAGATCACAATTTATATAAATGTTTAAGTTGAGAAGGGCTTCAACAAGTGAACGTGGGAGGGATTTTAGGAGCTTAAAATATTAATTATGAATTTTCAATGACCCATGCCCCAACCCCATGGGGTTTTAGCCCACTAACTGGGGGTACAAACCTCAAACATGAATATTGCTCAAAATGTGAAGAATTACATGGCGTGCCATATATCAACGGAAACATCTCAAAAATTAGAAACCATCAAGAGCATTATTGACCCAGAATATATTAATTTTGTAGGTCAAAATTCCCATACAATATTGGGTTATCCCCTGGTGCTGCTTGGGTTGACATCAATGACAATTAAGCCGTATAAAAAAATCTCCCCCTTTGGCATTGATATCGATTACGCTAATTCTCGGACATCATGAAACCTTCCTATACTCTTCCCCTTTCAAGCCAACTCCAGCGGGTAATCCCAGTTTCAAAACCCATCCTAAGAACCTGTACACACTTCCACTCCCCCTGACACACAACCATCCTGCAAACCTGTAATCTACATCCACTCCCCCTTTATATTCTGAAAACAGAAAATATAATGAGAACTTGGGATAATCCCAAGCTTCTGGCGAAGATATTCCAATGCTGGTGAATATTTAATATGTGATTCTTTTGGTGCTGCTTGGAATCTTGCTACTTGTCTAACTACTTGCATAGCATCTCGTTGGGAGGCTATTACATATAGAAGACTACTAATCATATATCTGTACAACCTTTGATCCACATCCTTAGATGAGTCGCCTATGCTCAATTTGCAACCTCTTACCATTAGATTAAGGATGGGTTTGAAATCTTCCATTTTAAATTTCTTGAGCATTTACTTGATGTACTTGGCTTGACATATAAATGTTTCTTTCTCTTGCTGAGATATTTGAAGCCCTAAGAAGTATGTCAGCTCACCAAGTAAAGACATCTCGAAATCACTTTGCACCTTTGTAGCAAACTGTTTACTTAGTCGATCATCATTGCTACCAATTATTGTATCATCCTCTTTAGATATTAGGCATGCTTTAGTTGCTTCATCCAAAACATATATGTCGTTTGGAGCTCGACTTGCTGTAGCCACAATTTCACTATACACGCCTTTCCTAATTTCACATTTTATGGAGTTGAATAGTATTGTGTGTCCTTGATCACACATTTGTCCAACACTGAGAAGATTGTGATTCATGTTTTCAACCAATAAAACATTCTTGGCTAAAGCATCTTTGCTTCCTAGAGTGACAGTACCCGATCCTATAACATTTGAAGATCCATCATTTCCAAAGGACACAGTTCCATCCTTCTATTTTTTCAGAGATACAAATTTATTTCTATCTCCAGTTATATGCGTTGAGCAACCGCTATCAACATACCACACATCTTTGTTCTTTGAGCCTTGAGAGAGAGAGAACAATTATCATTCTTCTTCTTCTTCCATGTTCATTCATTTTGTGGCTTCGAAGATTCTTCTAGAGGATTTTCAAGTCTGCAGTCTTTGGCTATGTGTCCAAAGTTTCGACATTTGTAACATTCAATATTATTTCTTAAATGTTCAAATCTATTAATATTTTGTTGAGCCCTGGGAGGTTCATATTTGACAGATCTCCTGGAATTATATTGGTTCCAAAGGTACGCGCGACATTCTATAGCTTTATGACCAAATTTTCCACATGAATAAAAATAGTGATGAAAAATATGTTGGTACCTGGATGGAAATTTTCGTCGAGGAATTATCTTCCAAGGTTGTTCTTGTGAATCTTGTCCAGTGAAGTCTACATATATGTCAGATCTCATAGGTTCATTTTATTTTGTTGTAGAAAGCCCTGCTTCTTCTTCTTTGTAACCGATGCCAGTTCTGTCGTTGTAAGATTGTTGATTATTAATGAGTCCTTCCAATGCCCTTGAGTTGTTGGCATAGTTTTGGATAGTTTTTCCTTTCTTCACTTCCTCACGTAGTGAGACTACTTCGTCTTCTAATTCTTCCCTTGGTTGCTTTCTTCCAACTTCTTTTGAAGTGACTCTTCAATGCATTTGTGTTCTTCAACTTCAATTTTGAGACCTTGAACTTGTTCTTCAAGAGTATTGGAACGGATCTTCTTCGCCTTGAGATCTTTTATAAGCTTGATTGCTTCCTAGTAAAATTATTCTATGGTCCATCCTTCTTCTTCGTTGTTTGATACCTCTTGTTTATTGTGCTTGGCCATAAAAAATACTCTCTCATTGGCTTCTTCTTCACTGTCATTGTCTTCATCGGATGATGAGCTATCTTCTTTAGAGAGAAAGTTCCTTTTGGATCCTTGCTTGTTGAATTTCTTAAAGCCTTTCTTTCCTTTTGAGTTTCCATTACTTATGTTTGGACATTTTGCTGCAAAATGCCCAACCTCATTACAGCTGAAACATATCAATGGAAGTTTACCTTTGAATTGTCTCTTACCAATTTTTAGTTTTCTCGTGAAGTAAGCATATTCTTCATCTGAAAGACCTTCTTCATCATCTCCCTTTTCTTCACACTTTCGGGTGCATGTCTTTTCAATTGAAGGTTGTTTATCCTTATTGGTTTTCTTAGATGCAACGAACGTAGTTTCTAGATGCGAAGTACCCTCTTCTTCATCAAGTCTCATTTCATATGCTATGAGAACTCCATGTAATTTCTCTTTGCTGAGTTTGTCCAGATTTACACTGTATTCTAAGACCGATACCTTTGGGTTCAATCTCCCTGGTAACGTTCTAAGAATCTTCCGTATAATAGTCTTCTCGTCAACTGGCTCTCCCAATCCTTCCAGAGTATTGGTTATTTCATCAACGTATTGGAAGTATGCAGCAATGTTGCAATCTTCTTTCATTCTGAGTTGCTCAAATTTTGCTCTATAGATTTGAAGCTTTGCTTCTTTGACATTTGAGTCACCTGCATATATATTCTCAAGCTTGTCCCATACATTTTTGGCGGTTTACAACCCAACACCTTATGATAAGCAGATTCAATAAGTCCACTGATAATAATATTCTTTGCTTTTGCATCATTTACCAAATTATTCTTACCTTGTTCATCAGTGGTTGATGTAAATCCATTTTGAATAGTGTCCCATACTTCATAACCTTGCGCCAAGAGATAGACCTCCATTCTTCCTTTCCAGAGTGCATAATTATTTTCATTGAATAAAGGTACACCATTCTTGGTATGCTCCATGACCTTCTTCCAGTTGTTAAACTGCTATTGAAGGAACTTGGCTCCGAAACCAATTGTTGGAAATACTAAGGGGGGGGGGGTGAATCAGTATTCCTTTCAATTAGAGCATTAGTTAATCTTATTATCAGTGTTTGTACAATGATAACAACAAACAAGAGGAACATAAATGCACACATTTTTTAAGGTGGAAACCCACTCTGGGACAAAAACCACCTAATGCTTTTCTAATAATTCTTTAATATTCAACTCCAATTGAAAATAAAGCTCCAAATTCCTAGAATCTAGAAAATCATTCTTCTCCAGCTCCCACTGGATGGACGCTCCAATGCCCGAGATTTTTCAGTAGTCAACTGAATGGATTTCCCAACACCCAATGAGCTACAACTCACCCTAGCACCACCCTACCACCCTATAGAAGAATAAAAGAAGAATGGACTCTCGTACCACGGAAAATGGTCCACTTTACAATGATATAGAATGATGTAGAAGAAGAAGATATAATAGACCATAACCCCAACTTTGACACAACCACCTAATGATGATCCTATACCTCCCAACACTGCCTCTTCAACCCTTGGAAGATAGACACTAGTACAATTTGTACAATAATGTATTTACAATGACTAAGTACAATGATACATTTACAGTGATTGTATGCAGTGTTGCCCACTTGAAGACTTCATATGATGAAATTATTGCTACTGTTATGCACCTTGGTTTCTGCTCTTGTCATGCTACCCTCTGATGCACCTTGCTTTACTTTGCTGACATAGAAAGTATGGTCCTTTGCAACCCTTGACAACACATGATCTAGCTTTTTCTTGCCTTCAAGGAGCTCGATATTGAATCTGGTGTATCTCTGTTATTTCAGATCCTCAATATCTGATTTTTAGTCTTGTATTATTCCTCTAAGTCCTCTTTCTAATGCCACAGTTTTGGCCCAATTTGGATTCTTCAAGAGAGAGTTATACCCAATCTCTCACAATGCCCTAATTATGGACTGTTTCAGCATAGCACACTTGTACGTCATGCCACGTGTCAATGTTTCTTCATTTGGCTCTGAAATTGATAGAGAGAAAATTAAAGACTATGCACTATCCACCACTTTTTACAGAATTCCAATCCGATACTCAGAGAGAGAGTTATGACGAATTTACCAAGGTCACTTCTTTGAGATGAATTTCAGGAGCCTGCAAAAACCCTGACTTCCACAGATCATATCTCCAAAATTATTGTGCACCTTGATCTAAAATTTTTACAAAAGCTTCCTTAGGATTTTGGCTTCGCCTCATAAAAATTTCAGCTTCTGAACCTTCGTAGAAAAAAATTTAGAGCGCAAATGCCACGATGACCTGTTTCATATGGCCAAATCCCTTCCTAAGGAGGAAATGAAGATCACAATTTATATAAATGTTTAAGTTGAGAGGGGCTTCAACAAGTGAATGTGGGAGGGATTTTAGTAGCTTAAAAAATATTAATTATTACTTTTCAATGACCCATGCCCCAACCCCATGGGTTTTTAGCCCACTAACTGGGGGTGCAAACTTCAAACATGAATATCTCTCAAACCGTGAAAAATTACATGGTGTGCCATATATCAACAGAAACATCTCGACAAGTAGAAACCATCAAAAGCATTATTGACCCAAAATATATTAATTTGGTAGGTCAAAATTCCCATGCAATATTGGGTTAGCCCCTGGTGCTACTTGGGTTGACATCAATGACAACCGTTGATCAACATACTCATGACAGATGGCTACGCCCATACGGTGTCTACTTTGATGTAATATTGGAACCATATTTGTACCAAAACATTTAGTTAGCTTTGATCTGAGTATGGGAATTCCTACCTCAGCAATGATATATGTATGTTTGCATTGAATTTTTTTATAGGTTTTTGACCGATGTCTGCAATCCAATCCTCTGAATGATAAAGCACTTCACTCTTCAGAATAACTCAGAATTCGCACTTTAGGGGGAAATTTGTTACACGTTATTTTGTCACCATGAAATTTGACTATTTGTATAGGTCTATCACCACCTATATCATGCTCCCTTACAAGTCAAAAACCTTAATGTTCCTGAATCAAGTCTTGGAATTGGAGAAAATCTCTGTAAAACCCTTAAAAGTCTACCTCCGCACTTTTTCTATCATTTTCCTGTTGGGTCCGCTGATACTTGGTCTATAAAATGCAGCAACCCCCACACTTTTTTCTATTATTACCTATAAAACCCTGTAAAAAGTTGAATAAAAGAAAAATTAAATTCTAGAAGTCTAGCTAGTTGAATATTCTCCCAACTAGAAGCGTCTAGAGGCGGAATCAATTCGAGCTTTATCCCTCCACTCATGGAGCTTATCCCTTGGTCCATGGAGCTCAAAGCCATTCATGAGAGGAATCCATCCCCATCTTCATGGAAACTGAAACTACCTCCATTTCCCTATAAATTGAGCTCAAGTTTCAGTCTCAAGGGTAGATGCTAGATACTAAGATTGTAAAGGTAATTGTTGAAGAAATTCCCAAGAGTGCATAATTTCTACACTAGTAAACTGTTGTTGGCATAAGAACGATCACACCCTTGTGTCCATAACTCTATGCTGGTATTCAAAGAGGAAGGCTTGTCAAACTGAAGGTGGAACGATTGTTCAGGACCCCGGGAGAAATTTGTATGACATCAAGGCATCATGTTGTAAGATTACTCTTTTTATTCAAGGTAATACATATGGATCTCTTTTTATCATTGAATTGTTCTTATTCTTATTTGAATAACATAAATACTTAGACTCCTTGATCATTAAGTTGGGTTAGTTTTTCTTTATTATTATATGTTGCAGATGCTTTGATTCTTTTGTCTTGTCTTTGATTGCAGGTTCTACTTACTGAAGAAGCCTCTTTGGGGTGACAAGATGAAATACTACATCGAACGTTGGATTTCAAGGTAGGGGCATGTCCTCTTTAATTTCTTATAATAATTCTGAAATGCATTTAATCTAGAGAAAAAAAATTCCAAATGGATGTTTGTTTCTAGCTATTCGTTGAATACTAGGGAGATCGCTCTTGTCCCCAAGAGGGATTAATCCACATAATAGTCCTCCATTTCCTCATGTTGGGTGAGGATATTCCCTGATGAATCCTTTAAGTAGAATATCTTGTTTTGTTGTCAATGTTGTATCATAGACTTGTGAAAAAAATTGGTGTTCTTCTCTCCTTCTCGAAGCCATTGGACTCGAGATTTCTAATTCCAAAGGATTTATTCTTATTTCCTTATTTTCTCTAGTTGGTTAAGAACTTGTCACTCTTCGATTTCCAACTCTTCTAATTGGCCTTCTAAGATCATCCTTTGTTGTATTTCTTGCATTTTATCTTGCAAATTACATTTCTCTGCCAGGATATTCCCAAACTCACATTTATTCCATCTTTTGATTTGTTTTTAAAGATATTTTAGTAATCAACATAGGTTTATTATTGAAGAACATATGTATCATAAAATTTGGATGTGAACAACACTTGCAAATGAATCGTTGAATAAATCAAAGTTGTGATACCAATTAAACTTGTTGCATTGAATAGATGTGAACAATATTTGCAAATGATAGGTTGCACAAATCAAGTTTTTTTTAACAAAGTTTTTTTCTATGTTTTTCAATTTTTTTTAAAGTGTTTCTAATTCTTTAATGAGTTTGAAACTTGCATTTAACTTAATAACCCAATCAAAGATTACTCCCTAACAATATATCTTTCTAAGGAGTAGAAAAATATTCTAAAGCAATAACAATACAAACGAATTGGGTACAAAAATTTCATACCTAGCGCTTAGTAGAGTTTGCAAAATGTTAATGCAAAACTAAACATTTTATATTTTCAAGTATTTCATGGCCAAAGCACTTTTATTAAGAGAATTCCCTATGGGAAAATATCATCTTTGATATGAGGTTCTCGAAAATAAATGATTGGGTGAAAAGGTCGATCCTTTGATTCCCTTGTTTCCACATATATCGAAGTTGAATTAGGTTTTTATCCTATTTGATCTCCAATGGCTCCATCAAAGAAAAGAGCCTTGAAATATTAACTCATTCATATGATTTAGGGAGGATCAATTTCATGTGTTCCCAAATTACCCTTTTTATATATTTTAGAGGAAACTAAAATTTCAAGTGAAGTTGTGGCAACTAGTCACTATTGATGTTATTGAGGCCAATGCCTCTTTTAAATAGGAAAAGTGTTGAGAACCAAATTCTCTTTTTCAAAAACTTATTGTTTTGTGCTAATGGAGACCACCATAGAGAGTGGTCATTAGATTACCTTTTAGTTTAGAGCATCCCATTTCTAGATGATCCTAAGTTTAACAAGTTTTCAAGCTTACCATATGCTCTTTAGCTACTATGAAAGAAATTTCACCTTTTGTTGGGTTAGGGTAATAATGAGGTTGTGAAGGTTGAGGCCATGGAAGATTCCAGATGTTATGTGTTTCTTACACAATAATTTTCAAGCATTCTTCCCTTCAAGTGTACTGCCCAAATGATCCATGTTGGACAAGACTTTGCCCTTAGTGTGGATTTGAATGATGACTCTCATTCCCCATTATTTTGTCCAGGAAACAAGAATTGTCGTTAATTTTGAGAGATCCTTTGTTCCCCTTTGTGTTATGTGACAAGAATTTCGATTAATTTTGAGAGGTCCTTTATTCCCCTTTGTTTTCCTTTACAATATTTAGTTTTAACCACCTTTAGATAGAACCAATTATTTCTGTTGCTTCTCTAGTGTCTAGAGCTTTGAAAAATGACTTCTTTGGTATATCAACAGATTTAATCTAATTTATTAAAAAAAATAAAATCTTTTATCTATCACCTCATTTAATCTAATGTAATTTGGATTGTAGTTGGGCCCTTCAATATTTACAAACTTCATCAACCTTAAAAAATATTGGGCCTTTGTGTCATGGGCTTGAATCTCCTCTACAAAAGTATGGTGCTTGCACATGATGGCTACAATTATCCTTCCATATTCATGTAGGAGAATAGTGGTACATTTAATGACATTCGACCACTAGATTATCCAAACCTCACCTCTAGGGTTCACCTCAGATCTCAATGGGTCAAGTTGACTTCATTTTCCACTTGGACTCTAGGGGGTTGTGGGATCAATACACTAGGATGGAACTATAAAGTTCTGTCTTAAGGGTCCTCAAGTTGGTTGCTTGGGTACAAAAGTAATTTACCTTACAAGTGGTTGCCTATGGGTTATTTATGATAATGTGGGGGATGTAGACCAAAGCATAATAATGGATGTTAAACCTCTACATAGAACTAAAAACATCTTCATCTCTCAACTTGGGGAGAAATGAGTTTTATGGATTCTCATTTTTTCACTCCCTAATGAGATTAAAAGACTATTTTTATGGTTCACCTTCCTTTGTTGTAGTGAAACATGGATTTTTTCTTTGAGAACATGGTTTTATCCAACATTTTTAGGATATTTCATTACATTTGTAGAGGTTAGACCATGTGAACCATAACATCAATAAATATTTTGGCTTTAAATTGATTGGAGTCATAAATGAAAAACATAATCTTGATTTTATTCTAGGTGATCTTATTGACGATATTAAAGGCTTGATTTATAATGAATGGACATTTGAAAATAAATCAATCTTCTAGTTCTAAAAAATAACACTTTCCTCAACCTCATACATGTTCTTAAGGTTGAACATTCTACAATTAAAAATAAATGTCATCCACACATCTTCGTGATAGATATGTGCTCCATTTCTTTTAGTGTACTTCAATAATTTCCCAAGGGTCTTCTCCCACAATGGCGGAAAGTGGTGCATTCCTTGTCAAAAAAATTGCTAAAAATGATCAACAAATATTTAATTTGAAATGTTGTGGCATTCCACATGTGGTATCATCATCATACATTGATAATTTCCACATCCAAGGTTTTGGAATTTTTAATGGTGCTCTCAAGTATCCATCATTTTATTGTCCTCTTCAATTAGAAAGCTTCTCCCATTTACACGTCACATTCTTACATTGAAAATAGAAATTTACATGATGATAAATTCGATGAGTTGAGGATAAATTGAGTGTGAGCAGTGATTATGAAGGATAATCTTGAAAATAATTGATGGAAGCTCCTACATTATTTAGAAAATTCAAGATAATTATCTAAGATGAACTATATCCTGAAATTGTGTACTCTCGTTATTCAGTCTTTGGCTTTATATTATAAGCTTTGTGATTTGACTTAGATTGCTTGATGTTAATGGTGAGAGAAATAATATATTTTAAACTTAATATATTATAATCAGTTAATTTTTAATACAAATTTATATTTATTTAAGATGTCAATTTGTTTTCATGGTAGTTCTAAGGGTTTTTCAAGGTTTGACCTATATGTTTTAGGAATGCATGCACATTCCTTTGTATTTATCAAGAGTAAAACATCTACATAAAATATACTAAACATGTTCCATTTGTATGGTTGTAAAAAAAATGAATTTTTCATAAATATTGTCATAAATTCTAATAGAAATTATTGTAAACTTCCATATATATTAGTCAATATTTTATTATGACACTTATTATATAAGTTTAGAGGTAAAAATTGAAATTGCATTAAATTCTTATAGTAAAATACATCATGAAATATCGGAATTACATATACTTCTTGCATAAAATAAGGCTTATAATTTACTTATTGAAGCAATGAATAGCTCATTTTTTTTTGTCTTAGTAAGACTATTCTATTAATATTTCACATAATTTACAGTTCAAAGCTTGCCCCCAGAATTGTTATTCTAGCCAATTCGAGAGGGAGCAAAGATAAAAAAAACTGGAGTGTGACCGCCCCAAATAGGGAAACCGATACAAAAATTACTGCCCTGAGTAGGGAAACAAACATTAACAAAATAGGAACAAGAGTTTATCACATGGTTCAGAAAAATAATGCTATTTGAAAATTAAAATAACACAAAGAGAGTTAACCTCTCAAAATTCAAGTTGCATGTCATGCTACTTGTCATGAGGCTAAGTCGGAGGCTCTTCAACGATCAGATGCCTATAGTCTTCTGATGAGTCCTCGTCTTTCTTTGAATGTTGCATGTTGGGCTCCGGTGTGGAGGCGGTGCGCACAAGGCTGCCTTTTCCATCCCTCCTGTCATCCTTAAAGCGAACTGGACTGCCGCTACCACTCCCTTCACTACTGGAGGAGTGTTCTTCTGGTTTGACAAGCAGCGCTTCTGACTTCTGAGAATTTTGAGGGGGAGCAAGTGAAATTTTTTATTTTCTGAGCCGCTTTCTCAAGCCAGAGCTCGATGGCATCTCCTGAAAACTCACGGCGATGGTGGCGGTGATCCGAGGGTGTTCTAGAGTGCAGCCATAGTGAAACTGGGTTGAAATGTCCTCGGGAGGAGGGGTGCGGCTATCTTCGTGGAGAGAAATGGGTGGGCGTGAGGACTGGCCCTAGCCCCGACCTTGAAGGCATCTCATTCTATGCCTCCACGGCATGCTTGAGCAAGAATTAGCGTCAGCAGGGGTAGAGACAGAGGGATGGCTTGTGTGCAGGCGCAACGAGGTGTTGGGGTGGCTAGAGTGAAAAGACAACGCAACAATGGGGTGACTGGTGTAAAAAGACGACACATCCAACTGAAAATGCAAGTCACAGAGGATTTGAAGGGCCCGGAAGAGCATGGAGTCGAGAGAGCCGAGAGACTGAAATTGCAGGAGCTGAATGACCGTGGAGAAGGGAGCGATGCCATGAAATAACTCTTAGGCTGGAGGACCGGAAAGTCATTAACGTGTTAGGCAGGGCCAGCTTTGTTTGCATGAGACAAGCAACTTGAGGCTTTAATGCCTGCAGGATGATCCCCATGCATGGCCATGTGCCACAGTGAGGATGAGCCACCTTGCATTCCAAATTATGCACCCACATCTGGGGATGAATAGCTCATTATATATATATATATATATATATATATTTCTATTTCTATTTCTATTGGAGTTGTGTGAGGCCTTCACCTATAGATGTAGGGAATTTTCTAGGTGAGTGGAGAAGGTTGTTGCAAAATGGCATAGTGATAGACATTGCCTTGAACCATTCCATGTTTCCTTTATACTAGGTGGACACAATTGGGCGCACTTTGGCAAATTTGGACACACTATTAGGCACAATTTTTGGATTTGGATAGTCAATAGAGAAGAAATCAAAGGAAGCAAGTTGACAATTTTATAATTGACAATTATACTGAGAGGGGGTGGGGTGAATAAATATAATGATAATTTTTACCTTTTTAATTCCATTCAACATATAAATCATTGATATCATAAACTAAACAAGCAACATAAGATATATTTGGAAACCTTTATGGGAGAAAACCATAAAACTTCTTAATATGAAAGATCTTGCAGGCACCAACCTACAAGAGACCCCAATGCCCTCTACTACTTTGTAGGCACCAACCTAAAGGAAACACCAATCCCCTCTACTTATTTGTAGGCACCAACCTACAAGGTACACCAATCCCCTCCATTGTCTTTTACAAGAGACACCAATTTCTTCTACTTCTTTGTAGGCACCAACCTATATGAAACATCAATCCCCTCTGATACTATGTAGGCACCAACCTACTTCCTTGCTTCTTCACAATGTCTCTCAATTTATTTTGGTTTCACTAAATATGGTTGATGATTTTTTCTTCACCAAATCTATAAATTTGCTTCTCCATTCACTCGGTATACCTACTACCTCTTCCTTCATCAATTCTACTTCTCCCAAAAACTTGTTTCTTTTGGTTGTTTGAAGAAGATTTTAGGAGCATTTGATAAGCATAAATTTCCTCAACCATATCTCTGAAATTATAGAAAATCAAGGCCTAAAACTTGATACACGTGTACATGAAGATATTTCACCGGTATCCTCCAAGTTTCATGACTTGAAACATCCCATGACAAAATTTATAGAGAAAATGGCCAAATGACTTGTTTGAAGAAGTTTTTAGGAGTATTCAGTGTTAGCCACCTATAATATTTTGTTATACCAAAAGGTGCCTAAATATTTTTGGAGCCTCCAAGGAACAATTTTATCACTAAAAATTGTTGGCTCTTGAAGTCTCTCTAAGGCCTCATGCCTCTGTCTAGATCCCTTATTGTTGTTTACATCCTAAAAGCCTCTGAAATCCTTCAAAAATCCCAAGTTAAAAATTGTTGCAGAACCCCTTGGTCTCCTTCCTTTTCTTCCTCACTAACCTCATTTTCTATCCTCCATTTCCAATGAAAAACCCACAATTTCATGTTTCTCCCTTTCCATTTCATTAAAATCCCTTTTATAAGGTTAAAAACCCACTTTTTAGCCTTACCGAAACCTTCATTTCCTTCAAGAAACCCTTCAAAAACCATGAAAATACAAGTTTTTATGTACAGAACTTAAGCCCCTCGAGCTTAAGCCCTTAGCACCTTTTCTTCCATACGCCCGCACCCTGGAACCAAGTTTTAACCCTTTGGCACTTATCGCAAAGCGCAGATCGTAGAATTTCCAAATTGCTATTTTTTAAACTGATGCGTCACAAATATTTGCGCTGCGATCCATCGCAGATCGCAGATCGCAATTTTCAGTTTTCCTCCAAAGAGCATCGCAAATATTTGCGTTGCGATCCATCGCAGTTTCTGTTCATCGCGAATCGCAAATCGCAGAATCGTGGTTTTATCTAAAAAATCTCATCGCAAGTTTCTGCGATGTGATCCATCGCATATCGCAAATCGCATGTTTCGTTGTTTAAACAGTTTGATCCATCGCAAATATTTGCGATGCGATCGCATCGCAAATATTTGCGATGCGACCGCTCCAATCGCATTTCCACCGTCGATCTTGCGCGATCGATGGCTCTAATTTAATCACCCTTCCACCATGCCTTTTCGACCATTCTGAGATTAATCCCGACCGTTGGATGATGCCATCCAACGGCCCTGCTTCCTCCGCACAACCCCCGATGCAATAAAACCTATAAACGCAGGATTGTATAACATTTTGTTTGTATTTTGCAGGGTTTCGAAGGTTTTCACTATAAACGAAGGAAATTCGAAAGAAGAGGGTGACGACCTTCATGCTTTCGACTTATTAAAGGAAATCACTTGCGGTGTGTTAATTTCACGTCTCGTCAATGATCCGTGAGGCATTGATGCCACATCGTCTCTGCGTAACCCTGTACTCCAGCAAAACACCATGGATAGGGCACAGTTAAAGAGTATCAGTGTCGAAGACCTCAATATATCAGAACAGAGGAATAGAGACAGTTTTTATGGGGATTACGGCTAAGACGGTTATCAAAAGCCTAATCCCCGATTAAAAACAAAGTTAAAGAAGAAGCATTAAGGATTATCAGACAGAAAGCCTCCACCGCCACATCTGAGGAAAATTGATTCCTCAGTTACCATAAATGCCACTTGTGCCTCAAAGCATTCAACACAGAGGCCGAAGTTATTGCTCAGGATCAGATATCTGCCTCGCAACCTTCATAGAGTTACTTCTGCAAGGAAAACCTAGTGCAAAAATATCTGCAGAGTTACTCTGAACATTACACCGAGCCTCAAAGTCAAATAAAGCTCCCACCGGGCTTTGATATTTATTGTAAAATAGTTAATACAGTGATCCACCTGTAAAATTCTCTCTCTAACCCCTCAAAGGGCCGAGAAGTATTGAATCTGTATTAATTACTTTAGCAGATCTTTTATCAGATCTCACCTCCTCATTCTTCTATAAATACTTCTGTAGAAGATGAGAAATTGTTGGTTGAGTTGCTTACAGAGCTTTGAAATACATTCGAGCCCAAACTTCTGATTGTAAATAGTGTTCACTGGCCCTTGGAGCTCTGCTTGTGATATATTAGTTAGGCTGAATAGTGAAGATGATTGCTGAACTGAAACATTGGACTTGAAGACTGTAACCGGTTTGACATCAATATAAAAGCTGTTTCTTGGGATCCTGGTCTATGTCATTGGTGAAGTGCATCTCTCTTTGTTATTGTTTTCCTTCTATGTATGCCATATTGTTCATATTTCTCTGTGAAGGACAGTTTAAACAGGGTTAGGATCTACTGTATGCCAGTAACCTTCTCTGGCTGAGAAATCTTTATCTTAATGTTTTCTTCAAATTTGTTTATTTAAGAATGATTTAATACAGTTTAAACAGTTAGGAATGTTGGCGTTCCCTCGTCCTTCTGCTTGCTTAAACACTGTTCTTGAACGTGATTTCCATTATTTGCTATTAAAGTTAGACTAGAGAAGATATGGTTTGCCCTGATTCTTAGATCCTTTTCTCCAAAGGCAGATTTTGAAAATTTCCCTTGGTGCTAACTGAAAGCAAACTAGGTTTAAAAGTACTTTATCTGATCTTAAGTTACACTTTGTTTATCTTATATGTTTTCATACTTTCTGAAGGTAATTATGTGGATTACTGGATTGTTTGTCAATTAAGCTGCTTTAATAGAACTTTCCCAAGAAGTTTATGGTTAGCCCTGTCCTTGGTTGGTTTTAAACAATTACTTAAGAGGCTTTTCTTGTTTGGACTGACTATAAATCCTATGAGAAATTATTATCAGTTTCCACCCCTCCAACACTTTATTGTTTCCATCCCATCACTCTAATCTCAATAATCTTGTGGTATAGATGACTTGCCCCTTGGATCACTCTTGATGTTGTTGTTCAATTAAAGCCCTGTTATGACTCCATAGCCCAATGGATTAAAAACCAGTGTTATATCTATCTTTTAGCCATAGCTGTTCTTCCCTCTTGCAACTTCTCACCTTTGAAACTCTTTGCATTCAGGACTTTCACCTCGAACAGTAATCATGCTCAACCATCCAAAACAAAACAAAACCCTTAGCCTTCATAACTAGCCTAATATCATTACCTTAAGCTTTCAAAGACAATATCCATCTTTGTACATATTGGAGAGATCCCTCTCCGGATTCAGGAGGGCTAGATCCTAGAATCCCAAAGTTGGTTGAAACGATGTTGTTTCTGTAATTGGACTCTGCCAATCTTGCTAATAAATTACAGAACCCTAACATTCAGGAACCCTAAATTCCCTTGGCCATATATATTAAATTATAGTGATTCAAGGTTTTGAAACTTGAACCATAGGTACAAGGAGATATTCTCTCTATACCTTCCAAGTTTCACGGTTTGAAACATCCTAAAATAAAATTTATAGCAAAAATTCTCAGCAAACCTATTTGAAGAAGATTTTAGGAGTATTCAGGAAGCCTAACTTTCGCCAGCCATATCTATGATATTATAGTAAATCAAGTTTTGAAACTTGAACCATAGGTACATTAATATCTAATTTATATCTCCTCCAAGTTTCAAGGTCTAAAGCATCAGATATGAAAATATATTTCAAAAATTCCAAGATGTTCACTCCATATATCACATTTTTGTTTCCATATTTAGTCTCCAAGAATCATACAAAAGGTTATTCCCTGTCTCCTATTGCAACCTCAGATCTATTATTTGATGAAATTATGTTAAAATTAATTCATATTTCCTTTATTTATAGTGTTTATACTATCACTTATGTGGTTGACTTGTAAAATTTCTTGGTTCGACCTACATGTACTAAGGATGGGTCATCCTAACAAAAGGTTTCATACCTCCTCATTCATATAGAATTATAAGGAGATCCATGTATCGTTGGAAAGGTATGTGAATATAATATATAAAATTATATCCTATGCTCCCATTTGAGCTAGGTAATTGGAGTATAAATACCCTCAAATATACGATATCCAAATGGGGTTTGCTTATACTTTGGTTGGGTTATATTAACAAAATATTTCATATATCCTCATTCCTATGGAATTAGAGGGAGTGCCATATACTGTTGGAAAGGTCTTAGGATGATATTTCAGCCCATATATCCTATGCTTCATTTGAGCTAGGTATTGGAAATAAGATTCCTTCAAATATATGGTATCCAATTAGGGCATCAAAAATCATTCCAACAATCTTCATTTTCTAATATTTATATTGTACATTTTCCAATGTCCCCTCTTGTATTTGACAACAATGAAAACAATATTTCCAACAATATCACATTTTTTCATTGATGGAAACCCTTACTTAATTCTACAATAATACTATATAACTTTCATATATGCAATTCTCCTTGTGCCTACAACTTCTCCCTCTTTGACATCAATGATAAAGGGATGCTCCCCTAAACTTGTGCTTCTACTTATCTACAACTCTTCTTTTGTATTAAAATTTTCTTAGAAACTATGAATGCTGCCCCCATATTCTATCTCTTCTTGTGTCTACATATTCTCCCCCTTTTTTGGTATCAAGGGAAAGATGTTGCTGCCCTTGAAATTATGCATTACTGTTAATTGAAATACATCATTTACTTCACTTTCTTCTCACATCATCTATTGTATATATCCAACAGAATCATCATTTCTTGCTTGAATCTCATGTTCTAACACTTCCATATTTTTTAGATATGCCACATTTTTCTTCACTTGAAACTGCACTTTCTTTTACTGGTGAGCTATTAGGGATATTACTCCCATATAAGAGTTTTTCTTTAATTTAATTTCATTGAGGAAATATATATTGTTTGGATACTTGGTTTCATTTTCTACTAATATTATTGAACCTACCTTTCTTATTTCACAACCTTTCCAATTGAATGTGTTGGCATACCCTTGATCAACCATTTGACATAACTTAGTAGATTGTGCTTCAATATTTCAATAAGTAGAACATTTGAATTTTTTGTCCTTCCATCATCAAGATTGATTTCGCCTAAGAAAAATCTCAAATTTCGAGTGGGAGTACTCGTTGGATGAAAAATTTAATTCCTTATCCAATGATTACCCATGTTACATACTTTCGATTAACCCAGCTACATGAAAAATGAGAAATACATTAAAAAATGTGATTACAATCACGTTTTTCATGTAGCTCTCATTTTTCATGTAGCAGGGTCCATCTAAAGTATGAAAAATGGGTAGTCCTTAGGTGAGGAATCAAATTCTTCATCCAACGATTGTTTCCGCTCGAAATTTGAGTAAACCCGTAGGGAGATAAGTTGAAAATACGAGTTGAAAAAATAGTGTTTTTTTTTCCCTCTAAAATTTGATGATGTAATATAATCTTATTTTATTATTTCCATTATTATTTTATAATTTCTTTAGGAAGCCCATTTTAGACGTCAAAATTCCCTTAATGAATCAAGCCCTCAACCAACTACTACTTCCAGGGAATCCTTTGTCTCACAACATTCTCCTTCGAAAAGAATGAATGCCTCTCATCTCCCTTTTTTCCATTAAATGGAAGGGGATTGGAAAGGGATCTACATGGACACACTCCATGTGTCAACATGCCAACTTTTATTTTCTTTAAGTTTTACTGAGCTGGACTTTTTTCTCAATTTAACTCTTGCTTATTTTATTCCTTTGTACTTGTTAACTTTACTTATTCTTACTATTTTTATAGTTTATATATACATATATATATTTAGAAATTAATTTATTATTGTTTTTTCTTTCTATTATTATCTTGTCTTCGTTATTTATTATATATTTACTATTATTATATTTGATTTATTATTTATTGTTTTATTTATTTATATGTTAATATTATTTCATTTTATTATTATTATTATTATTATTATTACAGGGCATTATAAAGTGGCTTGTCACCACTTCTTTCATGCTTTTTGCTTCTTCTAATTGAGTTTTAAGGATGAAAACCATTTTCTTTGTTTCATCATGATCCTTATTTTCATACTCCTATAATAGCTCCTTATAACATTTGTATATTATTGGGAATATCTTTATATCTTCTAAGGCATCATAGAGTTCGCCTTGAAAATATTTCTTACCTACAATTTCCTCTCCAGCATTTGTCTTCTCTTGGTTATCTTTATTTTGTTGATCAACAATTTGAGCATTCATGACTAAAAGTTCATCTTCATCATAATTTCCTTCATATTTTTCATATGGTCATCTATAAGAAAAATGTCCTTCATTACTATAACTGAAACAAAGTAGAAGATTGCCTTTGCCTTTGTTGTTTCCATTTGAGATATATTGCACTACATCTAATTTCTCTTTTTGATTCCCAAAGGCCACGAGCAAGCATTCTTCTTTATCATCATAGGATGTATCTCCATCATTATCTTTTGATGAGCTATTATCTTCCTTGGAATAGAAACTTCTCTTCTTAAGATATATTCCCTTCCTATTTCTAGAAAATGTGCCTCTAGTTCTATGTTCTTTTTCATCATCACTATCTTTTGCTTTCCCACATGGAAATTTTGAAGCATAATAACATATTCTACCACACTTAAAACATTTTAATGTTAACTTACCTTTATATTTTCCAAAACTTCTCTTCAACTTCCTCACAAATTGAGTTTCTTCTTCATCTAATCAGGGATTGAGTAATCATGGTCCTTGTGTCCTTTTGTTTTATTTAATTATTTGAATGTTGCTTCCTTTTGTTCTAACTTCTCTTTTCCTATTATCATCTCATATGTAGTGATTATTCCATGTAGTTCATCCATCTTCAAATTTTCGATAACTTTCATTTCTTCAATAGCTAAAACCCTTGGATTGAACCTCAATGGAAGAGATCTCAAGACTTTTTGAACAATTGACGAATTTCCACCCAATCCTTTAATAATGTTCACAACTTCATCTACTCAAAGGAAAAAATATGCAATACATTCTTCTTCATTCATTTTTAAATTTTCAAATTATATTCAATGAGTTCAAAGTTTATCCTTTTTTACATTTTCATCTCCTTCATGGATGCTTTGAAGCTTGTCTGAAAATTCATTAATAGGATTGGCAATGCATTACTCTAAAAATACCAATTTATCAAGACCATTCAAAACAACATTCATTTATTTGGAGTTATTTACATAAGCCTTCTTCTCACTCGTATCTATTGGAGGAATTTATGGAACTTTATAACCTTCTATCATTGAATTCCAAACATCAATACCAAGATACATTAGATGTACCCTCATTATTATCTTCCAAAAAACATAATTTGATCCATACAATAATGGAACTCGGATTGTTTAAGATCCATCCTAACTAGCCATGAACCCTTTGAGATCTACCTTCCAGTGGTTAGACTACTTCTGAAGGAACTTGCTCTGATACCAATTGTTGGAATTCACAATTATACTGAGAGGGTGGGGTGAATCAATATAATGGCCATTTTTACTTATTTAATTCCATTCAAACATCATAAAACATCAATCTCATAAATTTAACAAGTAATAAAAGATATACATGCAAACCATTATGGGATAAAATCACAAAATTTCTCAATATGAAATATCTTATAGCCATCAACCTACTATTACATAAATTTGTAGGTACCAACCTACAAGAGACACCGATCTTATCTATTGATTTGTAGGTACTAACCTACATGAGACACTAATACCTTCTAATTATTTTTAGGCACCAACCTACAAGAGACACCAATCTCCTTTGCTGCTTTGTGAGCACTAACCTACAAGAGACAAAAATTCCCTCTGCTATTATGTAGGTAACAACCTGCTTTCTTGGTACTTCACAATGTATGTTAGTTTCTTCTACTTTCACCAAGTCACTCTTGTTTATTTTGTCTTCACTAGCTCTGTTAGTTGATTTTTCCTTCACCAAGTTAACATGCTGATTCTTCCTTCACAAATTATACTTCTCTTAAAACTTGTTGCTTTTGGTTGTTTGAAGAAGAATTTAGGAGCATTCAGGAATCCTAACTTTTTTTGACCATATATCCAAAATTATAGAAAATCAAGTTTTGAAACTTTAACCACATGTACTTGAATATATTTTATCTACATTCTCCAAGTTTCATGTTTTGAAACATCCCAAAACAAAAGTTATACTGAAAATTATTGGCTAACCTCTTTGAAGAAGATCTTGGGAGTATTGAAGAAGCTTAACTTCCCTTGACCATATCTTTTAAATTATAGTGAATCAAGGTTAAAAACCTGAAACATAGGTACATGAGTTTATTCTCTCAGTATCAACTTCCAATTTTCATGCTTTAAACATCTCAAAACAAAATTTATCGTGGAAATTCCTAGCTAACATGTTTGAAGAAGATTTCAATAGCATTTAGGAAGCCTAACATCCATAGGCCATATCTCTAAAAATATATAAAATTAAGGTCTGAAACTTGAACCAAAGGTACATGAATATCTTATTTATAGCTCCTCCAAGTTTTAAATTCTGAAACATCATGAACGAAAATATATAGTGAAAATTTCAAGATGACTCATTTACTCCATAAATGAAATTTATGCTTCCACCTTTAGACTCCAATAATCACCCCAAAAGTCATTCTCGATGTCCTCTTGTGACCTCATATATGTTCTTAAATGAATTTTTGTTAAAATTAACTCATATATCCTTTATTTCTAGTTTTTATACAATCACCAATGTGGTTGCCTTGTAATACTAGTTGGGTCGGCTTGTACTTTGGGTGGGTCATCCTGATGAAATATTTCATATATCCTATTTCCTATGGAATTATGAGTGACATATACTATTTGGAAGGTCTCAAAATAAGATTTACAATTGTATATCCTATCACTAGACCAAATTGGGTGAAAATTTGGCGTACATTCATCAGATATTCAACGCATTGTCGTTGACTATCTAACACATTAGAGTCATAATTTCCATCACTATTATTTTTTCAAATAGTCGACTCTTCATCAAGCATCAGATCTTTGACGAGACTGACATCGAATATCCAACAAACAATTTGGATGAAGATTCCTTTAACCATTCTATGCTTTCCGGTCGGTTTTTCGACGCCAACATGCGTCAGATATATGATGCCCAAGATGCCAAAAACGAGTTTCACCCTCTGACGCTAAACCGTTATACATTCGACTCACAAACCTATTATAACGTCGATTATATGACTCTAACTCATAGAACATCCGACTCGATGCCATAACACTCATGTCACAAAAAGTTACTATAACATCGATTAGCTGACTCTAAACCATCAGACATCCAACTCCATCCTAATGGAACAAATTGTCTTATCCCGTCAGACTAGTCTAGTTCGATGGGATCCGTCAATTTTTTTTTCCATCAAAATGGAGTCAAATGTCCGACGGTTTAGTTTTGGATAATCGACCTTGTAATATCTTTATTTGATGAGAGTGTTATGGCATCGACTCATATGTTCGTCAGTAACAAATTCGAATATCTAACGATTTATTCCATCGGATTAGCATCGGATAATCAACATTTTAACTTAACGTCAAATATCCAATGGTTTCTAGAGCATTAAAAAAGTGAACCGAGGCACTCTCATGCATATGGTCCAATTTATATATCTCATCCATATCCCATGATACATGCCCGACCTGATGATTATGTCGGTTCATGTCAATTATGTGTGAATCCTCAACCATGCTTGACTTGGAATATCTCGTTGACATAGTTGGGAATACCGCAAAACATGTTTACGGTTTCACTATGATGGTAGATGCCTAGAAGTTTTACAAAGGGATTGTTATCACTTGATCATATTTTTTCCAAATAAGCTCTCTACGGGTCCTAAGTTATTTGATCAAGTTTTAATTTTCACTGCCTTTTAATTTGGTAGCGTTCATTGTGGATATAATTAAAGGGTGATGCCAAATTAAAAGGAATTGAATGGTCAAACCCCTTGAAGATATAATGCTAAAATAGTACCTCACATTTTTTTCCTTTTAAACATCATCATGAAAATGTATTAGATGGAAAACTTGTTGAGGATGATATGAATGAAGGTGAAAGCATAAAAAGTTTAAATGTGCCTAGTTCAGTGGTCTAAATCATGGGACATGATCATGAAGCATGTCAGTCCTATTTTTAAAAATAATTTGAGAAGTATCCCCTATATGTTACAACGAAGAAGGTGATAAACTCTACAAGGATAAATAAAAAATTGGTCACCTTTTGGATGAATATCATTGTTTTGCATTAGTATCATGTAATAAGTGCATTGGATCCTTAATTTATCTCATATGGTGAAAGTTGTATTTCCAAATAACCACATATTAATGTGCCTACATATAGTGATAATGTTCACATTCCCTATCCTCATGTAATTTCAAGGTTTACTCTAAAAGGGGAAAACAATTCTAAATTAAGTGCAATTGTGATCTAACAGTGTTAATCCATGCATGGGATGAAATAGCTACAAGGGATTCTCAATCCCTAATTGTAGGAACTCAAAATGGATATCAATAGTTGGTTGATAAAACTTTTGATACAAATACAAGTATTCTCATTATTAGATATAAGTTGTGTAAAAATGAGGGAAAATGAGTACCACACAACAAAAACAATATTGTGCTAGGTTTACCTTCCAAAATATGTGAGACATAAGAAAATCATGCTTATTTTTATTGGATGATATTTGGCATGAGCATGTACTCCATGGCCATCTTGATGAATACCCTTGCGCTGCAAAAAAATTGAAAGGGTATTTAATCGTCTTGCATTGTCATCTTTAGGTGTTCAAACTTGGAATATGCCTTCCATATGAGGAAATTCAATCTCCCAATATATTATATAGATGCTACCTCAATGGGGGCACCAAAATTAGTAAATATGATAGCATAAGTGTGTCACGCAATAATGACCTAGGATGTGATGGTACACAGATGATGTTGAGCTTCCATATTTGTAAAAAAATGGTGGACAACCCTCTATTCATATTGTCTCCAAATATATTGTAAACATCTATGTTTGTGGTCCAATTTATATATCTCATGGATATCTAAGGATACATTCCAATACCAATCAGCTAATAGTTATATTTTATTCCTCATATATGCTTTCCTTTTGCATCTCTCCTTGTCATAATAGAGGGGATGATAAATCATGTTGGTGGTTTTCATTATGATGGTGTATGCCCATAGTTTTTCCAACTATAATATTCCAATCCTATTTTTTTTCCCAAATTTAAGAATATCCCCTATATAGTGTAACAACGATGGTGACAACCTATACAAGAACAAAATACCAAAAAATTATGGAATATCCCCTATATTATAACAACAATGGTGACAACTTATACAAGAACAAACACCAAAGTGTAGGTATTTTTTGGAAACATCTCAAACATTATGGGTTGCTTCCTTCCATCACAACAAATATTAGAACAACATTCAATGTCCTTGTATAGGAACCCTCTTCAAGAATACATACAGGAACCATGTAGCAGTCAGTATTGGAACCCTTCTAAAAATTTCGTTGAGGTGTATATACGTAAGTTTATTTTCATATTCAACCTAGAAATATTGGAGACACTAGCCTACAATCGTCCATATTTTGGCATTACACTGTTTTGCATATTGAGAAAACATAGTGGAAGAGGAAATTGTACTTTTGAGATGTTGAGGTGGCCACATTGGTTATTTTATTTCACTTAGAAACAACACTTGGAGAATATACATTAGGGTAGGAATATAATAACTTAATTGGAGAAATAGTTTAGTTGGAGTAAGCTCTTTGAGCATATGATTTTCCATGATTGTGGAGTTGATGTGTACAATGAAAATATTCTCAAATCCTCATGCACATTAGAGAAGAGCACAAGTCCCCAAGTTTGAGGTCACTATTACCCATTGTTGGCTTAATGAGGCCTAGACCCAGGTTCAAATGTGGTTTTGTGAACCAATAATACCCTTTATTATCGGCCCTTTCGACAACGATTTTCTTGCGCAGACCAAAGTCTCACCTGAGGAAATATAGGGGGATTCTAGAACCAGGTTTCTAAATCGAGACGGATAGTGGACTCTGGCTTTAGGGGTTTTCTTCCTTGGTAGAGATTCACAAAACAGATCTATCAATTATACAAGCGTTGTTCAACACATCTGTTGAACTTACTATCATACTACGTGATCCTTCTTAATCATGCATAAAACAGAGTAAACAACCATAAACAGAACTACGCTATGCAATTACAGATCGAAACCCTTACTTAGCACATATATTCAGAAACAACAAGTAAAGTAAAACACATCAACAAAAACATAGATCTATCTCAATAGGTATTTCATTAATGCTCAGATCTTTCTCATACATTCACTTCCACCCTACACACTCAACTGCAGGCTTCCTAAGGTCTTCGCGAACTCAGCTGCAGGACCCTTTCCTCTAATCCAAAACCATAGAATCTGACTCAAAACAGTCTTACATCCAAATGCATCTCATCAAATCTATAATTTCTTCGACTTCTATGTAGACTCATTATATAGAATTTGAATTTACAATACCATGGTTTGAAAACCATGGGCAGAGTTCAACGTTCACAACATAATCCCATCCCATTATATAATAAGGGGCTTTGACCCACCCCAAAGCCCCTAAGACTCAAAATGGACTCCATGTTGTGCGCTCCACCCCTTGATCTGTGGATTATTTTCTCTACTTATTTCATCAAGGGGTCCCATGTCCAACAGGCCCCCAACACAAAATTGTGACTCGTCGTGAGTCATAATGCTAGTGCTTCATCAATATTTTCTTTGATTCCGCTCAAGGCATCCTTCAATGGTGGAACTAATTTGGCACACTACTTTTCAAAATATCTGACTACGCTAAGCAGCATCTATGTGATTGTCTTGGTTTCCTTCTACTTCAATCCTCTTTGTGCCTTTTTCAATGCTTTCATCTTATTTTCTACATTTTGGGAAATTCGACTGGCCTCATCTTCCCATGGCTTCATTTTGGCTATAAAGAGATGCTCCTTTTGGCATAGCTCATCGATATGCTCCTGTAAAACTTTATGCTCTTGGATACGAGTAAATCGTTGCATCAGTTCTAAGTTATTTGCAGTGACCTTAATCTGGTCCATTTGTTCGAGCTTCTCGTGAACTTATGTTTCTATCTTATGCACCTGAGGTCCTCTTGTAGTGAGGTCCATACATCCCTGACTTATCCGAAAATGTTCGGGCATTCATGTATATAGGACTCATTATATTCTGTGGGAGCTCTAAGCTCTATTGGGCGTTGCTTCCAAACTTCTAGTGGAGTGGTCGGCTGCAATTGCATCTACAGCTCAACTATTTTCATCTCCATTTCTAGGCGCACTTCGTCGACCTTAGCTTTGGATTCCTTCATTGTTGTTGCGAACTTGGCCACTTTCTCCTTCACTAGGAGCTTTGGAGTCTTTCACTGTTGGCGCAGTTGCAGGTTGAATCTAGAGCTCTGGTAGCTTGCTGCAAGCCTTGGAGTTGGCTTCCTCTAGCTTTTGTATGTGTGTGGTCTCAACATCGTGCTCTTGTATTGTTATCTTATTTTCATCAGCCATGCTTTGTCTTTCCTTCTTGACATCCCGAATAATTACTAAGGTGCATTTTTCTCTGATCTCCAATTCTTCAGCAATACCTTCATGGAACTCATGCAAAGCTTAGAGTGGCAGCACGCCAAGATTCAACTTTGTGTTTTTTCAGTGGAACGCTTGCGTCAACTACTCTGCAATATCGAAACATAATGTTCTTGCATGGATCAACATTGCGCAAGTATTAATTTTCATTGCTAGATAATGTGCGGTCATGCTTGTGCTTGTTGGTACCCTACTCACTAGAACTGTGCTCTCTTACAGCCCGCTCACTTGACTCATGCTTGCCTGAACTACGCTCGTCTAAACCTGCTAGTCCTTTAGCCCCTTATGGATGACTACCAATACCTTCTTGTATTGTTCTTCAATGTTTTCCCATAAGTGATTAGTGATGTTCTTAACAGTGTCACCTGTCTCATCAAGGTCCCCTTCAGTAAGGACCATTTACCTATCAGACTTCACCTTCTTCCTCGCGACACCCTTTTGTGGTTGTTTCCTCTTGAGAGTAAAAGGGGAGGGGGGGTTAGATGGATCCACGGTGATATCATAGCCAAGAGCATCATCCCCTCCTGTCTTTGGAATCTTCGTCTTTGTTCGCAGCTCCGCTTCAGTTTCTTTACTAGTCACGAATGTGACTTTCTTGTCCTTCTTTCCTGTTGGTGTGGTGGGCTTCACACCACTCATCCTTGCCTATTCCATGCCTTCAGTAAGCAGCGTTAACTAATCGCTTGGCCATTTAATGATGATGACTTCCACATCCTCTTCTTATACAAGGTATGGCATTCCGTACCAAACCCAAGTGAGGTCCTTTTGTGCCTGAATATGAACGTGGTGGAAGTCTGCTTTGAAATCTGAGATCTGTTAGTACTGATTCACAATTTTGGGAGACAACCAGGGATTTTGGTTAATCAATGTCCATAGAATCATCTCAAATCCAACCCAAAAATTCTTATTTCTTATGACCTTGGTTGGCTCCATTGAATGCCACAGCGAGGCATATATGATCGCCTCGCATAGATCTAGGTCCACAGTGGAGAACAACGACTCCTCAGGCTCCCTCCAAGCCATTAATGCAATGAGGAGGAATAGTCATGTGTAGTGGAACCATTTTCCCTCTTCTTGAGTTGCTATGCAATCAACGAGGTATTCGCTACATAAATATTATGCTCATTTATAAACATCACCTTTGGCACACTCCGAAGCCAAGGATATGACTGACGCAGAAGCCTCCTCTCCACTGCTCTTTTTCAAAATTTTCCTCACTAAAATGTGTGTCAAAAAGCACATGGTTCTATCAGAAATAAAGTTAGTTGAATAACCCCAGGTTCCCTTCGTTACACTGAAATCTTTCTTCATCTAATTTGTGAGTTGTTTTTACTGATATTTTCCCACGAAATATTCTGTGGGGTCTAATCTGAAATCTTCATAATGAGCATCACGTTAATAGGGATATTCTTCCCTAACCACAAACAGTCATCGTGCACCAATGCCAGCAGTTGGTGCACACAAATAGCGTTAATAACACTTCGCCCGAAGTGTGGAACATATAGCATGTTCAGTATCTCGACCTCCTAGATATTAGTCACCCATTTCATAATCTCCAATCTTGTCACTCCTCCTTCATAGGTTCGTTGGTGCAGATACCTGTTGGGCTCGAACTGCGGGTATTTACATCAATCATTGAAGTCCCAGTCCTGCATAGATAGTTGGGGCACTTTGGCCAATAACTCCACTTCAACTGGCACTTCATCCATAATCAAAAGCGTCAAGAATTTGTATTTTACCGCATCTAGATCCTTAGTAGGCTTGTTAGAATCCAACTTCTAGGGCGGAATACACTGAAGCAACCTAGAGATAGGTTTGACCTCCTCGGCATTGATTTCCTCCAGTACTACTTACTCTTTATCTAACTCAATCTCCACATCCTTCTTCTACCGATCTTGGGCCCCCTTACTCCGCTGTTCCTTAGGTTGTTTCTTCTAGGGTGACTATTTTTTCACTAGCTTCTATGGCTTCTTAGATGGCGTTGCGCCCATAGTTGTCTGCTTCTTGGGAGACCTCAAACCTGTGACAGTTGCTGGCGGGATAGTCGTCATTGTGGTGTCTAAACTTGGTCGGATTATGTGGTTCATCCTTGCCTTGATCAATGCTTCTCTTAATGCTTCGAAATTGCAATTCGACATGCAATAACTTGCTCGATGATCTTGCAGACATCAACTCTTACTTCTATATCTTAGCACGCAAAGTGATCGAATGGGGAGCGAGATCCCTGATTTATAGAGAAATTCAAATTCAAATCCCATCATCTCCTTTAGATATTCTTCGTAAATGTTGTTTTGGAGGCAGATACACCTAGATATTCCCCTTAAATGCATCCCTCCTGCTCATTTTAATGTCCAAGTCATTGTGCAATCAAATAGTATTGTTCCAACGGTTACTTTTTGGATGAACTCCGTGTTGGAATCATGATTTCTGTTAGACCAAAACCCGTAGGCTTTAGTCTCCGCTACAATCATCAGAGTTAGGATCAATGAGAGGTGGTTAGTCCATGTCGTGAAACCCACGGGGAGCGTTGAACCCAATGTCCAACAATCTCCCCCCCAACGCGAGCTAGGTGAGTTTCGAACTCAAAACCTGTCGCTCTGATACCACTTGTTGGAATCACGATTGTCGTTAGACAAAAACCCGCAGGCTTTAGTCTCTGCTACAATCATCAGAGTTAGGATCCACGAGAGGCGATTATTCCATGTCGTGAAACACACGGGAAGCGTTGAACCCAATGTCCAATACTCCACTAGACTCACCCCTTTGGTGAAGTCCTGCCTCCCTTGGCACAGTACTCTCCAACTGCGCATGATTTCATTCTGTCGCACAGTACTTTTACTTTTATGCAGCCACCCTTTAATAGAATAATTGATAGTCTTATGTGCCTATTCAAATAGGCACTTGCAGATCTTCTCCCCAAACACAGACTTGTTGACCAGGTATTTCCAAGTGGACTGTTTGTAACATTCTCGAGCTTGTTCCAGTTGTGCAGCCCAATTAGGTTGTACCAACGTCCTTGTCTCCTTGGTAATACAGAACACTCCCTCTTTGACTTCTTGAAGAGCCTCATTAATACACTCCCAACCATCAGCGAATCTATAAGTTAACAAGATATTTCCATCATATCATCCCAACCCGTAGTGCCATGGCACAGCTTTGTTTCAAGATACCACTACCGAGGTATCATATCCAAGGAATGAAATAATATGTACACCCACTCTCGTTGAGGTTCTATACCCCAAGTTGTGGTCCAATGAGATAAATTATTGCGAGGATATTTATGTCCATCATACTTCTTCGTGATCTTCGTGTCTACATGACTAAACCTCAACCTTATCAATTTTCAAAGCTCCTTCCATCCTCCTAAACTTTATTTGTGCGTGCCTCACCATCGGGCTGGAGTGGACCTCAATGCCAAGTCCAAAGCTTCGTATCTCTGATCCTTGGGCACATTTTGCTCAAATTATTCCATAAAAAAGAAAACATTCCCCATTCCATCCTAAAAGGGCGAATCATGCACTTATGATCTGACACAATGCAAATATTTGCTAACTCTATTACAACACTTAGTAGTTAATTCATGCAAGCAATTCTTCCAATGCTCCAACCCTTCATAGGAATCTAAAACACACGAAGTATTGTGCTCCCAACATATTCTGCCATCCACAGTGGGATTAATCCAGTCTTCATCCTGCGCAATAAGCTTATAGATCTAGTCAATCTCAACATACTCATGCTGGAGAGGCTTTGTATATCGCGAACCTTCGGAAGGATCTAATGGCACAAATACTCAGGTACAATTATTTTCATAGATCATTTGCATGTTCTCCAGGTTGATTATAACATCCATGTCGTAATCCCAATCAAATCCAATTAATGCAAGATAAGGATTGTTATCATCAATGATCTCAATAACTTTTAAGTCGACTAACACGCTTGCTCCATCAATATCTGCGTTGATACCCTGCAATCGCCCCATAGGAATGATCTTCTGCTGATTTTCCATTCTCAGCTGAATTAGTGACCATTGCAGCTTAGGCCTTCCCATCCACTCCCATTTTTGTTTCAATAGAATGTTGGCATCTAATCCTAGGTCTAGAATGACTTGATCCATCTCATAATCCCTAATTTGTGTAGTCAACCACATCTCTTGGCCGGTTCTCTTCTTATTTTTGTACACTTTATTTACTACATGTTGCTCCAATCGTGGCTCTTTCTTGCCAGTGCAGTTATCTATCAGCTCCTCTAACCCTTCTATATCCTTCTAATCCCTTAACAATTTCATGCACGTCTACAAAAAGGACACTATGATAGACAGATCAATTTCCTTCACTTCATTGTTATCCTCAGGCTTACTCTTTAGCGGGAACAATTGTCTCTGCGTGGTTGATTTCGAAGCTTCAAGATTCATAAATGTCTTCTTCGCTTCCTTGAATGTCTCCTTCTCGCACTACACATTAAACCCAACGTTCTTATCTTTAGCCTTCCGGACCCATGTCTCTATCATAGGCTTCTTTCCCTCTGCGCGATATTCTCCAGTATGCATACCATTGTGCGTTACTATGTTAACGCTTGGATCTTCCTGACGTGGTTCAACCCTCATAATTTTTATGTTCTGAGACATATGCTAGTTGTGCTTCTCCTACATTTTAGTTAATAAAATTGGACAATATTAAATTTCATGAAATTTTTTTTAACAATACTTGTAGGAAGCTGCAGTAGGATTATGAAAATCCCTGACAAAATGTTCAACCTGTCTGCGATTGTGACATATGATCTTCCCTCGTCCACAACCATCACTTCCTCCTCAGCCACACCCTCGGTCTTGGAAACCTCCTTGCGTCGTTAACAAAGCTTCCCACCCTTCTACATGCATTCCATATGTGCCAAGACTATGTTCCATCATTAGATCATAACTTTGACAATGTTGTTCATCATGTCCATTCGAATTGCAGTGGTTACAGAATAGTTTCTTTGAATATCTGATATATGTTTGTAGCAGATGACAATAATCAATGGAATGTTGGCCTCCAACTTTGTATATGCTACACCAAACATTAGGCCCTACACTTAGCCCAGTGCTCAGTCTAGGATTCAATGGACTCGACATCCCAGTGCCTAAATAATCCCTATAAACAGGGCACTACTCCTTATAGTGACCCTCCGCTTTGCACTTAATACGCCAGACTTACGACTTATATCAGGCCTAACCTCCTTTCCCTTCTTTAGATCTTGGAGCTCCATATGCAAACTAGCCAACTGGGTTTGAATCTGTTGAACCCCTATGCTTGTATCGACTATTGGCGAAGCTTCAAGCTTCATTGCTATCTCCAACGCTTCAGCCTGGGTTGCAATCTTTTGTTGTGATAGTGGAAATCTGAGATGAGGCAACAATGTAGCAATGAACCATTATTTATGTTGTTCATCCTTGATCTTGAAGCTAACTTGGCTTAGAAATGTCTTAAATCTTTGGTTTACCTCCCACACGGTCTCAGTAACAAGCTGCTTAATTTGTTTGATCTTTGTGATACACTGGGACCGCGACTTTGGTTTCTTGAATTCAACGTTCAATGTAGTCTTCATCTCAGCGAATGTAGCATTTTCATTCATCGTAATATATTTCATGTACCAGGACAACGCTCTACCCTGTAGAATTATAACCAACTGCGCTTCCTTCGTATTTTCATCTGTAATGTTCTGCGAACTCCATATTTCCTCTGCAACAAACCAGAACTGTTCAATATCATTTGATTCCTTGAATACAGGCATTTTTGGTGGTTGGCCCATGGTGAATGGGGGAGGTGGAGTTGGAGGAACAATAAGGTGATGGGTGGTGATGAGGGTGGAAGGTTGGGGAATCTCCACAGTGCTCTGTTGACTTTCAGATCTCAACGATGCACTTCTCGGGGTAGCAGGGTTGCTTTCCCCTTCTTTAGATCTAAACAACAGACTATATTCGGTTTCCACGTAAGTACCCCAATTTGTTCTGAATATTTTACTGCTTTGCGTAGCACCAAGTTCTCTTTCTCCGAACATTAATCTGAGTGCATTTGTAGTACACCATTTTCACACAATAGCATTTTAATACATAACTTCAGTGAATTTAGGCACTTACCTCGCATACCTTTGAAAAATTTGTACTCTGCTTCAATATATGATACCGAGGTATCGATCACTAACTTCGTAATAAACCATCCAAGAATACTATTGATCCAATAATCAACAACTCTCACGATATCGTTATCATTTTTCTTCAACCGCTTAATTAGATCTGAAGTCCACGCAATAGGCTTATTTATTGAAGCGGCTCGTATGTGCAGCTAGTCTTGATATCCACTCATACAGCTCTCTAGAAAACTATGAGAAAGAGATCTCATACTGATCTATATAAATATACTTCTGTAACTAATGTTCAATAAATATGCATGGATTTATGTTTTCTTGCACAATAAACTTGCTTTCTTTTATATCTACCCACTCTTCAATATCTTTCTTAGATAGATGCCACATCCATCTATCCCTCAGCCAGATCCTGGTCCCAGCAACAGAACCATTTTTTGGCTTGATGGGGCCTAGAGCCAGGTTCAAATGTGGTTGTACGAACCAAAAAAACCCACTATTACCGGCCCTTTTGGTGACGATCTACTTGTGCAGACCGAAGTCTCACCCGAGGCAATATAGGGGGATGTTAGAACTAGGTTACTGCATCCATAGGGACAGTGGACTATGGATTTAGGGATTTTCTTCCTTGGTAGAGCTTTGCATAACAAATCTATCAATTATACAAGCATTTTTCAATACATCTGTTGAACTTACTATCATATTGCGCGATCCTTCCTAATCATGCATAAAACAAAGTAAACAACCATAAAAAGAACTACGCTATGTAATTAAAAATCAAAACCCTTACTTAGCTCAGGTATTCATAAATAGAAATTAAAGTAAAACACGTCAACATAAACACATATCCATCTCAACAGGTCTTTCATTAATGCTCATATCTTTCTCATACATTCACTTCCACCCTACACACTCATCTACAAGGGTCTGTGCACTCAGCTACAAACTTCCTAAGGTCTTCGTGCACTCAGCTGCATGAGCCTTTCCTCTAACCCAAAACCACATACTCTAACTCAAAATAGTCTTACATCCAAAAGCATCTCATCAAGTCTATCATTTCTTCGACTTCTATCTAGACTCCTTATATAGATTTTTCATTTACAATACCATGGTTTGAAAACCATGGGTGAAGTTCAACGTTCACAAAATAATCCTGTCCCATTACATATTAAGTGGATTTGACCCACCCCAACGCCCCTAAGACTGAAAATGGACTCTGCGCTGCGCACTTTGCTCCTTGATCTGCAAAGTCTTTTCTCCACTTCTTTCATCGAGGGGTCCCATGTCCAACACCCATCCTTCAAGCAAGGGTGTTTACACTCAATTTTGATGAAAATGTGAGTTTGATGTTATTATGATTTTTTGATGTTTCACTTTTTTCAAAGAACCTCACATTTCTCAAGGCATGGTCCGCAATTTTTGAGGCATTTTTAGGCTTATTGTGCACACTTTGACCTTTTATTGAATTTCGACATGGAAGACTTTAGAGTGCTTTCTTAGTTCATCATCTATTGAGTCTATTTTCACCTATTTTGAAGGCCAACCCACACATGTCGATGTCATGACAACTTTATGGTTACTTAGGGCATGATATGATGTAATGGGGGCCTGTTGAGTGACATTATATCTTGAAGATATGACTTAGCACTCACTTGACACAAGTTCAGGGATGTGTAGGTGACTTAAAGGACACCATTTGAAGACCAATGAGCTAAACTTGAGGGGTAAACCCAGTTTTTTTTTAGGTAAATGTAGATTTTTAGGGGTTTATGACTTATTTTTAGCTTGGGGAGTTACTCCCATGCTTCATGGAGGTCCCTTAACCCAAGATATGACCTTGGGTATTCATTTTATACATTATTTGGAGGTATCGGAGCATTATATTGAACAATTTATGGAGTTTTGTTCAAGGAGTCTCCCTCTTTGGAGGTATTTATTTTGACAAAGTAATTTTTTGACCTTAGAAGCACATTTAACCACTTTGGAGGTATCTTGGGAGGATCAGTCTGAAACTTGGAGATATTCATGGAGCATATACATATGTTGTAAAGCCTTTGGAGCCCAGATGTGTAGAAATTAATGTGTATATGCTCCAAAACAATGAACTGTACACTCAATCTAGTATATAATTGATTGTAGACTGCCTTGGAAGCTCCACCATGGCTAGGCAACTCGTATTATTTGCATGCATGAGCTAATTATTATTTGATTTATTAGTTATCTCGATGATCATTGAATGTGATTGAATTTACATTAAACAACTTGACCTTCCAGTAGTTTCTCCAATAGTTGGAACTAGTTTAACTGACCATAACTCAATTTAACTAAATTAAATTCCTACAACTGAAATTAACTCAACCTAGGCTCCTAAAATGTAGGAACCCACTACACACAACCAACTGAACTTCATGCCCCTAACTCGAATTAACTGAGCTAGACTCCTATTTTTTTAGGAATCAACTCAAGTAAACTGAACTTGAACTCATTAACTCAAATTCAGTGTTCTTAACTAAGTAAAATTAGCCATGTCACCTCATTTAACTACTCCAAGTTGTCTGCTAATGTGGAATTTCGAATTTCCTCAATTTGATTAAGGCAAAATCAAAATTGAGACTTTCTTGCTACATTTTCAACACTCCCTCTTAGCAAGAAATTGAATATCAACCACCCATATCCTGCACCTGTGGAATGTACCACATGCAAAGCCTCTCACTATTTTTGTTGATACTACAACATCTGTAACTAAGAAGCATCCAAAAAAAATTGAATCAAGTGTTTCTACAACTGTCTACTAGGAAAATTGTGTTGTTGATGACTCTGCTACTGAGCCTCCTGCTTTGTTATTAACACTCCTATGCACTCCTTAGTATCTAACTTACATTGATCCTCCTGCTACTAAATATTTTGGTTCCTCGTAGCAAGGTAATGATCCATGAATAGACCACCTCAATGGACCCTGCCCAAATTTCTGCAACTCATGGACTAAGGATCTACATCGCCCCACCTCACTCCTGGAGGTATGGTTGCATGCATGGCGATATTTGATCTACTCATATTTATGTTGCTTCCACATTGTTGCGAAAACTACTACAACAATGAGTCTTATCTCTCTGGATATTAAAGTACTACCTTCCATGGGGTTGCTCCCTCTGAAACTAGACTCCCTCTAGGTCTCAATCTCCCTGTGGGAAATATCACTGCTCCTCAATATGCCAATTTCAATTATCACAACTCCTCTTTGTGTCACTAAATATTTTCTCATTGATCTTCCCACTAGAAACCTTCTTGCTCAATTAAGAAGTTTGCACATAGGGCCTTTTGGATCTTCCCTACACTATGGCTCCATCAACTCAGCCTCCTAATAACTCATTAGTTCTTCAATGATCATTGTACATGAGGACATCAATGACTAGTTCTAAAGTGAAACATGGCTCCGATACCATGTAGAAATTAATGTGTATTTGTTACATGTAATTTTTTCACCATGACATTTTACTGTCAATATGGATCTATCACCATCCATACTCATGCTTCCCTTGAAGTCAAAACATTTATATTCCTGAACCAAGTCTTGGGAACTAGGAAAAATCTCTTAAAAACTCTTAAAGGTTGCATGCGCGCTTATTGTTGTCACTTCCTACGCATGCGCTGATATTCCCACCTTTATCTACAGACATTTGTGCTCTGCTCGCCCATAAAAAATGCGCACCCCATGTAAAAGAAAGTAAATGTGAAAATTAACTTCTAGAAGCATAGTTGGGCGCATATTCTTCCAACTAAAAGCCTCTTGAGTAGCATCAGTTCGAGCTATATCCCTCCACTCATGGAACTTATACCCTTGGATGAAGGAACCCTAATCCCTTCATTAGAGGATCTCATCCTCTATTGATGGATCTGAAACCTCCTCAATTTCTCCTATAAATTGAGTTCAAACTTCAGGATTAAGGGTAGATTGGGAGTAGATTGTAGAATGTACATTGGAGATTGTACTCTATACATAAGAGTTCACTGAAGATAAACCTATGTTGTTCATTCTAGAGAGGAAAGTTTTCAAACCAAGGAGCATGATTGTGAAGGAATACGGGAGAAATTTGTATGACATCAAGGCTCAGGTTGTAAGATTTCTCTTTACATTCTTGATAATACATATGGATCCCTTTTTCTCATTGTGTTGTTTTTAAATTCATAAAAACAATGAAAATTCTTAATCTCCTTGATCATTAAGTTAAACTGTTTTTTGGATTACTATATACTGCAGGTGCTTTTTATTCTTTGCATGTTTGTGATTCTCGGTTCTTCTCATCATTGAAGGACTTATTTGGGAAGAAAGGAAAGGTCTACATTAAACATCTCATTGAAAGGTAGGAGCATTACCTCCTTGTTTATAATTTTTGATAATTTGAATGCTAATAGTTTAGGGAAAGAGATATTCAAATGGTTGTTTGTTTCTAGTTATCTATTGGGATACTAGGGAGATCACTCTTGTCCGCAAGAGGGATTTATCCATAAAACAAATTGGCGACTCCTATGGGGAACAAGCTTAGTTTTCTCTTGATTTTTTTGGTTTATCTTTCCAACTTTTCTAGTTTGACTATGTCTAGGTGTGGTTGGGTTTATGAATTTTTAGATCCTCTGGATTAGAATGCCTTGTGTTTATTTCTTTAAAATATTCTCTACCCTGTGTTGTTTTATGTGATAAATAGAGCACAAACCTACACAAGTTTTCAGTTTAATTCAGTGTGCATGTGCACTGGTTTGTACTGACCACCTACGCACCCCCTGAGAATTTTTGAAAAAATAAACATTTTCTCTCTCAGAGTTTGATAACAAATTTCTATAGGTTTGACCTTAATTATACCAACTCTCAGAGTTTTTATGTGAACTCTTCCTAATTACCTTAGATCCTTTTTGATAGATCATCCTTTTTGCAATTTTGGGTAAGGTTGGTCCTAGTTTGATGAATTTCTATTTTTGGGAAAATAGATTTACTACCTAGATCATTGTTTTTCTGTCATTTCCCTCTAGAGCTACCAGATGTCTTATTAGTCCTGCTTGTTTGAGTGATTTTTTTTTGCTCATTTGCAATAGGAAAACTTTTAGATAAGTGAAGTGTCATTTGTCTCAAAAGTAATCTCTTATGAAATTATTTTTGCTTGTTAAAGTGAAAAAACGATTAATTTTGCTTTCAGCTGAAAGAAATCATGAAAGGACACTCATAGGTATCGTTAGTTAGATTGTTAGTTAAGAGATTTCATTTTTTGAAAAGTTTTTACATTTTTTAGGGTTTTTTTAGTTGCTTTTTATTTTGAAGAATTGAAGTTTATTTGCTCATAAAATTGTCTATTTTGGCTTTGAATCAAGGTAGATTTTCATTACAAAGTAATATTGGTTATGCTTCAAAATGAAATTGATTTCTTGATGAAAAAAAATTGTTATGGAATGTTTTAGGAAATTTGTACCTCTTTGAATTCAAAAATCCTTCTACTTTCTCTTAAATAATAATTCTTTGAAAAGGGAATTGCATATTCATTGTTGATACATTTTAGAGTACTTTTTTCGAGTCAGTCACAACATCATTGAGTTTCATTTCCATACCCTTCTGTGTAAACAACATCCAAATTAATACAATGTTTAATAAAATTAATCTAGATATTTTTACATTTTCTAGGGCTCATTCCACCAATCTAGCTAGGGACTAGTGCTTTGGAATAAGGAGTAAATAAATTTTCAAAGAAGATAAAACAAACAAGTAGCATCTTGCAGTAGGGAAAAACCCAATTTTTGCAATTGTGCTATGGGAAGCTCTTCTTAAAAGTGTCAAGCACGAGGTCATGTCGGACCCAGTGGAGTAATCGTACCTACTTCATTGGTAAAGATAGAAGATGTGCACATAATACAAACCGTAAACCCCGGATTAACCATTGTATATGAGCCTGGGAACACTTGTTATTAAACCTCGTATTAACCATGTCGAGGAGCTTTCAAGGGGATTGAGCTTTGATACTCTACCCCTGCATGTATATCGGGCCACAGATTGTTCCCCGAAGTTCAATTGTATCAGTTGGTAACCTTAGTGGCCATAATCCCCAAGGTGATGGTGGAGGGAAGGTCCCACTTTACCTAGAGCAGACATTGACTAGATTATATAAACTATTTAAATTTATTAAACATTATTAAAATAAATTATTTAATTATTACTTAGAATTGAATTTATTGAATATATAAATAAATAAAGTATTAATTAGTTAGTTCTTGTTAACTCTTCTTATTTTCTCTTTATCACTATTAAAACCTTGACCTTTGTACTTATTTCATTCTTCATTCAACATATTGTCTATAAGATGGATCCCCGTTGGGATTCGAAACATCGACCGTTGTTTTATAACATTGTGGATAATCCAAATATTTCTTCAATAGTTGACTAGACTCACTTGGAATTTCCGAATGGTAGTCTTCACTTTGAGATGGCATAGTGGATTGTTTCATTAAGCAGGTTGTCAGGGTAACTGTTCCAACCTCTATTTTTCCACATTAACCTCTGCGAGGTTGGATTTCATCACCAACTAGTGATTTTATTGTGGAAACATATTGTTGGTGTGTGGATTACTTCTTAGATTTTAGTAGTGTGTGTTCATTTGTGTGATTATTTTTACAGGCCTTAGGTGTGATTCTTTTGGAATTTTTTGATTTCGTGTGTTAAAGAAATTAACCGTGGTTAAATTACCGAGACATTCACGAAGAATGCAGGGGAGACCCCCTGAATATACACCCAATCAATTGGAAAAAATCAAAACTGAAAGGGTTCAATCATCAGGAACCAGGTCTTTTGAACAAGGAGAATCATCTATCATAATACATCCTAATTTGAATGTTAATCAACCTCAGATAACTGAAACAGAACAAGGTCAACCAGAAATTTCTGAAGTAATTACAGTTGAATCGGTCACTAGTGAGCTTTCATATACACATCTCACTAAACCTGAAATATCTGAACCTGAGTCTGATTCCACTTCATCTAAGTCACCTTCGAATGTTATAGCCCTTACTCTTGGTTATTCTCTTTCACCTCAAGTAAATCTTCACATCATTGAGGATCTTCCACCTAGCCTTATTATCATTAAAGAAATATCTGACGAAGAAGAAGAAGAAATTGAAATTCCCTTCCATTAGGAGACTTTAGATTTAAGGTATAGTGAACAGATATACCCTTTGGATTTACCTTTTAGTCTCTTTCAAGTGGACCCTTTATATATCCAATTCACTGATTTTTTACATAATTATGGTTATGAACATCCACAACATCGAATCCCATTATACTCTTTACCCAGTTATAGTAACATGGCTTCTAAGAGAATGTCTACTGATTCATCTATGTTCTCTTCTTCACCAGAAATATTTTTGTACGGTGGTACTTTTGTTCCTGCTGGGTACCAGTCGCTTTCTGGGAATTTTTTAGGAGCATCTCCTTTCTCTGAAACTTCTACTATGTCAACTAATCTATTTGATTCTACCACCCAACCTTTGACTACGGAACATGTATATATGTTTTCTGTGAATACCCATCAAGATAATTCCCAAGGTGGCTATATAGTGCCTGGGGAGCAACAGCCTATTCAAGGGCAGCAACCTCTTCAAGGGCAGCAACCCCTTCAAGAGCAGCAACCCCTTCAAGGGCAGCAGTCTCTTCAAGGGCAGTATCCTTTTCAACCACAGCCTCTTCAAGCGCAGAAAATTTTTCAAGGAGGACAACCTTTTACTGGAACCTATCTAATGGTTGCAGGGTAGAATATTCCTGGTAATTATCAACCTTATGTTTCAATGCCTCAAACTAGTTATGGACAACCCTACGCATCACAACCCTTAATAGGAACTCCTTATCCATGGATAAACACTATGTGGAATCCCTTGTTTAATCAACATTCTTTGCAGCCTACTCCGCAAATTCCTTATAATCAACCTGCTCAGCCGCTTGGACAATTTGGTTACACCCAAGTCCAACAACCTGTTCAAGGTACACTTCAAATTACCCCAAAGGTATCTGTGCCAAGTAGTCAGAAAGCTGGTCTGAGTACTCCTATCAAGTCTGTTGTGCAAAAATTTGTTCAACAACCAAGTACACCTATCCCAGGAGTTCCACAAGTCTTTATTAGTACAACCCTTCAACTGTAAACGTCAACTATTACACAGGCTATCCCTCAAACTACTACCCATCAAACCAGACTTGCAGTCCAGTTGATTCCTCAAGCATCTATGGGACAACCTAGTACAACAACTATACAAACAAGTCAACCTTTTTTAGGTCAACCTGTTCAGGGGCAACCTTTTACATGTCAAACTCTTCAGGGAAAACATGTGGTAGGTCAATGTCTTCAAGATCAATTTGTTCAAGGACAACCATTTCAAGGTCAATTACAATATGGAAAATTGGGGCAAAATCCAAAGTGGTCAAAATTGGGACAAAATCCAAAGTGGTCAAAAATTCAAAGTGGTTAATATGGAAAATTGGGACAAAATCCAAAGTGGTCAAAAATTCAAAGTGGTCAGATTGCTCTCAAACTAGGTTTAGATTGAATTACTCGTCGCCTGATTCCAACGATGTGAATGGATCTCCAATTCGAGCACGTATGGAGAAGTTAGAGCGAGTCAAAGTTTTGGTCAAAGTTGGGCAGTGGGCTAGTTTTAAGTGTCCCGCAAATTCACCAACAACCGGCAGGGAACTTAGCTCTCAAAAATAGGCGAAATTATGGCCTCGTTAAATTGTCCAATAACCCTTATTTTGGAAAAAATTAAAAAGGATCATTATTGTTTTAAAAACCAAAAAATATTAAAAAATAAGGGTGGCAAGCCATGACCCCCGCCACCCCCGTCAAACCCTTACTATATCAAACAATTAAAATTATGGGGTGGTGGGCCATGACCCCCGCTGCGCCCTCCACCCACACCACATATAGGTTGAGATTCAAGTGCGTCGGATCGAGGCCGCGTGGAGCGGACCCCGCCCACCCAAAACCTTTATTAAAACAATGACCACCATATAATATGGGTCGGCGGGATCTGAACCCGCACTAGCCGGGAGGGCCGGCCCACCCAATTTGGCAGCCCAACTACCAATTCAATGCCAAATAAAAATGTGCAAGGGTTATTTCAAGAGGGGTGGGATTTGATCCCCCAACCCCTCTCTAACCAACTAGATTAATTACCAATGTGCCAGGTGGGCGCGCTTTGTAAAGGTCGCCCAACAAGTCATATAAAAATCCAAAAAAAAAAAACTCATTTCCACGCAGAAGGACGGACCATCGGAGCAAAATAATGACCCCACAGAAAGGCGGAACCATGTGTGGGCATGCTTTTTAAGGCAAATAATTTTTGCAGAGAAGATTCCTTGATGCCTGAAAGATTCCATGGGGAGGTAAAATTTCATTTTGTCAAAATGATATGAAGTTTACAGTCATTTTAACCAGAATTCCATAGGGAATGCGATGGTAAAGCTAGAATGGCCATCTGAGCAGCATATTTGCGGATTCCCTACAGAACAAAATCTTAGGGAGTCTTGAGGGAATAAAAAATATTCCTTAAGGCCCAAAACTTTTCAGAGTCCATTTTCGACAAATCTTTTGTCGATTTTACACCTCTCGATGACAGGAACTCAATGGCGATGTATGTTTCAGTAGAAAAGCTTCCCATATTTCAGCCATTTTCCAAATTGGAATGATGGTGCTAGATTCTCAAGTGTGGATAGTCGATTCTATACCCCTCGACGCCACGAGCTCGATGGTGTAACCAGACTCAACAACTGAGCATCTGCTTCTTCATCCAACTTCAGGGGTTGAGGTATATGCAGTTTGATCATGTGCCTCTTTTTTCTGTGAGATGTATTATGATCTCTAGATCACTGCTTGATGCATGTTGCAGGATATTGTTTTTGCTTCATGTGAGATTATGTCAAGTTGATAGGAGGTCCATTATGAGTCAGAGTTCCTGTAGAAGAACGTCTCATGGAGAGACAAACCACTCATTTCAAGGGAACATCCTTGTATGAACATCATCCAAGTACATCTTCCCATTTCCAACACTATATGAAGCAGCCTACCCCATTATGACACTGGGTCCGGAGACGTAGCCCACACTGGGTGAACTTCGTCATCAACGTCTCGCGTTTTTATGTTGTTGATGGTTGTCTTGTTTCCTCTTGCTTAATAATTCATATGTGTTCTTCTATGCTATTTTAAAATGAAATTCTAACAACATCACAGAAGTAAAAAATCATGGGTAAATCCAATAGGTGACGGACCCAGATCAAGTGGTATCAGAGAAGTCTTCTCACTGATGCGAATTGCAAGCGTGAACAACGATTGAACGTGCATAAATGGAGGATGAAAAATACATGTACGAGGCAATGCTCAGGATGTCCAAAATGGTGGACATGATGTATGAAGCTCATGAAAGACAGGAGAAAGAAGAAGCAGAAAGTGATGCTTCATTCACATCTTCTAGTGAATATTCATCGCCCTCACCATCTTCTCATCATTTGAATGAGCAGATCAACCATAGCCTTCAAGTAGATAACACTGAATTGAAAGTGCATCTATGAGACAAGAAAGAGGATAAGAAAAGGGTGCAGATTCAGTTGCAAGCCATAGAGGCAGCCTTGGAATAACTAAAGTGAAACGACTAGAGCCTTCAAGAAAAGGATGTTGAATTAAGGAGGCTTCTACAAGAAGAGAGAGAGGATAAGAAGATATTGTAGCTTCAACTATGAGCCATGGAAGAGGCCTTGGAGGAGTTGAAGCACAACAAATGATCAAAGAAGCCACCATCACCTGTTTCTGAATCGACATATGATGTAAAAAATGTTGATGTTTCTTCAGTTTCATCTTCACATGATATCATTTATGTGGGAAATGTGGAGATACCCATTACAGGAACTGGCATGAGACTCCTCACCAAAATGGGATACAAAGGAGGAGGACTTGACATTAATGGACAAGGCATGATTCAGCCATTGGAGGTTGTGAAGAGACCTCGATTCATAGGTTTGGGATACACTGAAGGACAGTGCTCGAAGGTCTCAGAAGCTTCCAATGCATGGTTGAAACCATTGGGGAAAGAAATTGATGGGAACAATTCACCATCATCCTATGACAACACACATTGCAGAGAAAGAGCTGAGGCAAGTTCTTATCACCATGATTGCACTAGAGACAACCGAGAAAGGTAAAACAAGTCTCATTATTCTAGTGTTCATTTTGATCACAAGCATGTCGCTAACAATGAACCTAGATCATGGAATCAGAAAACATGTAGTTTTTATGGATTACATAACCATGTCTTTGTTAAGTGTTGGAAAAGAATGGCAGCACCAAAGAGGATGAGGTGTGAAAGGCCTTCTCCACCGCAGGAAAAGAAGAAGGTAAAGCGGGTCTGGAGGAAGAAGACTCATTGCAGTCATCACGACAGAAGTGGCCATCAAAGAGCCACATGTTGGAGGCTCCATCTAGAGCAACGCCTTAAGGGCAGGAACCATTTGAAACAATTGTTCGACAAGTAAATGCCCCACAGAGAGATGACCCATTCACTTTGATGAGTGAGAGATGGTTTTTCTAGGTGTGATAGAGTGTCATGGCCTTAATTTGTAAATAATATGTTGCAATTTAAAATGAAAAAGTGATGTTGTGTTTTCCATCACTTATGAAGCAATAATGATATTTTGGCCTTGTATTGATAGTTGAGGCACTGAATCCATTTTAATGTAAGCTTGACCATCGAGTATGTGTTATAAACACGTGGCAAGTATGGGATGCTTGGGTCATACTTGGTCATGTAATTGAGCGTGTATTTTGCATAAGAATGTACTACAGGTTTGCAGAGGATGCAGGTGTCGGCGCATCGCTTATGGCTCCGAAGGAAAAAGGTGAAGGAGAATTAAGGGTCACCTTTCACGACACTTGTGGTGCAGAAAAGGTATAAAGCAACTGCAAATTATGTTCATGATTTTGGTGGACCAAAAGCTCCTCAGTGGGGAGGATTGATCAAAGAGGCTCTAGACATCCTCAGGAGATCAAGAGGGCTCGTAAATTGTCAAAATTCAAAGTGGTCAAAATGCTCTCGAACTATTTTTATATTGAAGTACTCGTAGCCCTTATTCCAATGGTGCGAATGGATCTCCAATCTGAGCCCATATGGAGAAGTTAGAGCGAGTTAAATTTTTGGTCATAGTTGGGCAGTGGGCCAGGTTTAAGTGTCCCACAAATTCACCATCAACCAGTAGGGAACTTAGCTCCCAAAAATGGGAAAAATTGTGGCCTTGTTAAGTTTCCCAATAACCCTTGTTTTGGAAAATTTTAAAAAGGACCATTGTTGTTTTAAAAACCAAAAAAATATTAAAAAATAAGGGTGGCAGGCCATGACCCTCGCCACCCCCGTCAAACCCTTATTATATCAAATAATTAAAATTATTTGGCAGCGGGCCATGACCCCGGTTGCACCCTCCGCCCACACCACATATAGGTTGAGAGTCAAGTGGGTTGGGTCGGGACCGTGTGGAGCGGACCCTGCCCACCCGAAACCTTTATTAAAACAACGACCACCATATAATATGGGTAGGCAGGATTTGAACCCGTGTCGGTCGAAAGGGCTGGCCCGCCTAATGTGGTGGCCCAACAATCAATTCAATGCCAAATAAAAACGTGCAAGGGTTATTTCAAGAGGGGCGGGATTTGATCCCTCGGCCCCTCTCCAACCAACTACCTCAATTACCAGTGTGTCGGGTCAGCGTGCTTTGTAAAGGCCACCCACCAAGTCATATAAAATTTTGAAAAACTCATTTTCACGCAGAAGGATGGACCAACGGAGTGGAAGCACGACCCCACAACAAGGTGGAACCCTGTGTGAGCACACTTTTCGAGGCAAAGAATTTTTACAAAGAAGATTCCTTGATGCTTGAAATATTCCATGGGGAGGTAAATTTTCATTTTGTTCAAATGATATGAAGTTTATAGTCATTTTAACCAAAATTTCACAGGGAATGCGATGGTAAAGCCAGAATGGCCAACTGAGCAGTAGATTTGCAGATTCCCTGCAGAACAAAATCTTAGGGAAACTTGAGGGAATCAAAAAGATTCCTTAAGGCCAAAAACTTGCCAGAGTCCATTTTCAACAAACTTTATGTCGATTTTACACCTGTCGGCGACAGTAACTCAATGGCGATGTTTTTTATAGTAGTAGAGCTTTCCATATTTCGGCCATTTTCCAGATTGGAATTATGGTGTCATATTCTCAAGTATGGATAGTCGTCGTTTATACCCCTCGACGCCACGAGTTTGATGGTGCAGCCAGATTTAGCAGTTGAGCATCCGCTTCTTGAACTAACTTCAGGGGTTTAATTATATGAAGTTTGATCATGTGCCTCTTTTTGTTGTGATATGTATTATGATTTCTAGATCCCTTCTTGATGCATGTTGCGGATTCTTGTTTTTGCTTCGTGTGAGATTATGTCATGCTAATAGGAGGTCCATTGTGAGTGAGAGTTCTTGTAGTGGAATGTCTCGTGGAGAGACAAGCCACTCATGTTGAGGGCACATCCTTGTATGAACATCATACATGTACATCTTCCCATTTCCAACACTATATGAAGCAACCTACCCCATTTTGACACGGGGCCTAGAGACGTAGCCCACACTAGGTGAACTTCGTCATCAACGTCTCGTGATTTTATGTTGTTGATGGTTGTCTTGTTTCCTCTTGCTTAAGCATGCATATGTGTTTTTCTATGCTATTTTAAAATGAAATTATAACAACATCACATAAGTAAAATATCATGGGTAAATCCGATAGCTGACGGAAACTGATCATTTACCTCATCCAGGTCATCTTACTACAACTCCTTCTGGTTCTCACATTGCGGATAATCGGTATAGTTAATGTATCAAAGAGTAAAAAGAAACAATCCAAATATACTACTCCAATTATAACTTTACCTCATTCACCCAAAGGAGACTCTTCTATAGAAACTTCTGCCGAAATCCATGTCGTAGACTCAACTACTGCCAAAACCAAATCGTCCGGAAATAAGAAGAAAGGGAAGGGTAAAAATAAACAAAAAAATTCTCCAAAAGGGAAAGCAGAAAAAAAACCGAACCATCTGATGGAAAAAATAAACCTTGTTATCCCTGTCTTATCTGTGATGAGGATCATTACACAAAAAAGTGCCTGCATTAGGCTGAGATATCTAAATTTTTCAAAGGTTCGCCCACACCCATTGTTCTTAAATGTCCTTTCCCATCACAAGACAACAAAATGATCGGAACTTCTTCCAATTCATCAGCGGATATCCCAATGATGTCCCAGGTCATGGTTGCAGCACGATCTCAAGACTATGGATCTAAGAGTCCTATAATTGGAAATGAAAATGAATCATCCAGTCAACCTCTGGTATCAACTTCTCCTATTTCCGAACCATTACACATCGAGAAACCTAGTCCTGATTTAATAATTAAACCGCCTACCAAAGGTGTACTTTGAAAATCAGCTTTCAATCCACATGTGAGAGCCACTTAGAACTACAATATTGTTGAAGATCTGGCCATGTCACCTTCAGCAATGTCAGCCCTCGAAGTGTTTCAATCTTATCCAACTCAGAGGAAGTTACTATTATCAGCAATTGGAGCAATTGACCTCAAGATTCTAATCTTATCATCTTTGATCTTGGGAACTTTGTACCTAGACTCCTGCACCAAATGGCTTTTTAAATACCTATTTTAGTCAAATTGAGGTGAGTTTTTTGCACAGCAATTGATGAGGGAGCATCTACGTGCATTATGTCTTTATCCTCTTGGAAAACTCTTGGTTATCCACGATCAATCAGTCACCTACAATTCTTAAAGTCTTTGATGGAAGAGGTTTTCATCCATTTGGAATACTCCAAGACTACCCATAGAGGTAGAAGGAAAAAATGTTACACTTGAGGTGGAAGTCGTTGATGCCCCTCTTGAATACAACCTTATATTAGGTTGAAGTTGGTCTTATGCTATGACCTCGGTAGTTTCATTTGTATTTTGATTAATCATGTTTCCTCATCAAGGAAAGATAGTTAAAATTGATCAGTTTTCTTACTACACTTTCGATCTTGCCTCTACGGATAGTATCCAACATGTTGGAAAGACAATTATCCCTTATGAAGATGTTCGGGTAGGACTAGTTAAGGATTCTTCTCTTATGGGAACTTTTCTATACCTCCTCCTAACGTGCCTTGAACTATTTCCAATATCGACATGATTGCATCAAGCACAATTCCATTTTATGACCCATGGAATGTGCCTTCAGAATCTGAATTTGACTACTATGGTAGTGAAATGCCTTTGAGTCCATATGAATCGACATATGTCGTGGTGCAATCGCTTTCTGACATTTCATCTACTGATACTGATCTAGTGAATGTGGTCAATGATGATTCTTCCTCTCTACCAAGCTCAACCACAACATATTTTTCTAACCTATTCAACACATATTTTCAAGTGATGAAAATATTCAATAAATTTTGTCATTGGATGAATTACCTTGGGACAATTTTCATCATCGATCCTCTTTTCTACCAGACCTTGATAGAGTTGAAAATGAATTTTCATCCATTTTTCCAATTGATTATGTTGAGGAACCTCAAAATTCTATGTCAATCCTTCATTCGGATTCTAAGACAAATTTAAGAAATATTTCATGACAATTCCAATTGACATATCAATCAAACCAAGAATAACTGAAAACATTCACATAGGTGCTTCATGATCAATTGACGAAATTAACATGTACAAATCTCTATTTTAGGAATTCTGAGACATTTTTTCTTGGTCTTACGAAGAAATTCCAGGAATCGATCCCAAGATTGTGATTCAAAAAATCAAGACATACCCAGATGCTAAACCTATTAGACAAAGATTACGTCTAATACATCCGTGAAAATTTGCTTCTATTAAAGTTGAAGTTGAAAAAATACTTCGTGCGGGATTCATTTATCCTATACCATTGATGAATTGGGTATCTAACATAGTTCCAGGAACCAAAAAATAGGGAACTATCAAATTATGTGTCGATTATATCGATATTAATAAGGCCTATCCCAAAGACAATTATCCCACCCCTTACATCAACCAAATTTTTGATGATTGTGCTAGAAACGAAATATTTTCATTTATGGATGGATTTTCTGGATACAATCAAATAAACATACTCCCTGCTGATCAGCCCAAAATAGAATTTATATGTCCATGGGGGGGAATTTTCATATTGTAAATTACCTTTTGGACTAAAAAATGTTGGTGCAAATTTTCAATGATCTATGTCTTACGCATTTCACGACATCAAACACATTATGCAGCCCTACTTGGATGACTTACCTGCTCATTCTTTGCGTAAACAAGATCATCCTACACATCTATGTGCCATCTTTATGTGATGTAGGCATTACAATATTCATTTGAATCCATACAAATGTGTAATTTGTGTACAATTAGGACAATTTATTGGTTTCATTGTTTCTAAAGAAGGCATTCATGTCGACCCTTTGAAGGTTGAGGCCATTTTCAATTTACCTCCTCCTTCTACTCTTCACCAACTCCTGAGTTTGCAAGGGAAAGCTAAATTTCTATGTCGTTTTATCCTGAACTATGCGGAGTTAACTAAAGGTTTCACTCGGTTATTAAAACAGGATGTTCCTTTTATTTGGGACAAGCTTGTCGATAAATCTTTCGATGCACTTAAACACGCGTTGACCCATACACCATTGTTGCATCCACCTAATTTTCACCGAGATTAATTTTTGTATTCAAATGCATCTGATTCCACCATTGGAATGGTTTTAGTTCAAGAGAATGACTCCAACAATGAACATGTGATTTATTACTGAAGTCAAAACCTCACACCGACAAAGATCAAGAATTCGCATGTGGAGAAATTGGCCTTGGTAGTTGTTCAAGTTGTCCAAAGATTTTGTTACTACATATTGTTACGCAAAACAACCGTGATATCTGACTGCAACCCTATGATTTACATTTTGAAAAAAAAAAAGAGCGGGGGAAAATAATCTAAGTGGATAGTTATCCTACAAGAGTTCGATTTGGAATTTGAAAAATCCAAATCCAAGAAATCACTAGTTTTGCTGAACTAATGTGTGACTTTCCCTACACTGAATCTAAAACTATGGCAGAAGACCATTTTCCCAATGAATCTTTGTTTCTGATCATCACATTAGATCCTTGGTATGGAGATATCATTATATATCTTTAAACCCAAACCTTTCATCCTAAAATTTCACGCTCTGATCGACGTAGGATTCAATACCAGTTTCAACAATGCAATATTGTTGGTGACACTATTTACCGTTGTGGTGTCGATTATGTTTTTCGATGTTGTTTAACTCATGAAGAAGTCGAAAGAGTTTTAAATGACTACCATTCTGAAGCATGTGGTGTTCATATGTATGGGTTTTCCACAACCCAAAATATATTGCATGCTGGCTATTTCTAGTCATCACTCTTCAAAGATTGTATCCTTGCAGTTAGAAAATCGATGCCCCATTTTGATCGAAAGACGTGTGCACCTACTGCTCCTCTTCACCCAATAATAGTTGTCGGTCCATTTACAAAATGGGGCATCGATTTCGTTACATGCAACCCTCACTTGGCGAGGGGGGAATGGGTATATTATTCTCATTGTAGATTACTTTACCAAATGCGCTGAGGTGATGCCTACATTTAAGGCTAACTACGAAACTACAACTATTTTTATATTCAATCATGTAATTTCTAGGTTTGGTGTCCCTCAAGCCATCGTTACGAACCATGGTAGCCACTTTCAAAACATTATGATGAATAAAATTTCCACTCAGCTTGGCCTACACCATGATAATTCCACACTGTATTACCCACAGGATAATGGCCAAGTTGAGGCTGTAAAAAACATTTTAACTAATATGATTAAACAGATTGTAGAAAGTCATAAATAGAATTGGCACACCATGCTTTTTTCTGCATTGTGGGCATACCGTACCTCCACAAAAACATCCACAGGGTTTACTCATTTTCAACTCGTTTACAGTTTAGAAGTTGTTATACCCATTGAATGTGAAATATTGTCGCTCAAACTAGCCATTGAGTTATTACCAACCACCTCTAAAGAGGAAAAACATTTCTTATACTTAGCACAGTTAGATGAGACTCGTCGCATCACTGCATTAGCTACTGAAGCTCATAAAGATGTGTTAAGGCACAATATGATCAAAGCGTTAACCCTCGTATCTATTCAGAAGGTGACCTATTCTTAGTATACGATCAAGCTCACGATAAACTAGGCACTGGTAAATTTGAACCAAAGTGGCATGGGCCTTATATTATTAAGTGTGTGCTTGCAAAATGGGCCTATGAATTAGTTGATTATGACAATGTCTCTTTAGATAAGCCCAGAAATGGTCTTTATCTGAAGAGATATTATGCATGATTTATCGTGTAAATATCTTCATTGTACAATAGTTACATTTTTAGAAAAGTATGCCTTAGATTAGCTATTTTTCTTGACAAGTTTTCACTACTTTTTTTGCTTATCTTGATTTCTCTCGATATTGCAGATGTCCACATTCCCTCAAACTTACATTGCCTTTGTTGAAGGCACTTGTCGTAGTACATGGAACTTATCTTCCGGTGCTTGGGTTATCTATTCACCCATTGATGAGTTAGTTTCTATTCATGGGATTTTCCTTGGTCAAAAAATGAACAATATTACATAATATAGCGTAGCCATTGAGCTATTATTTGATACCATTTCATTTGGCATTCGACGTTTGATTGTTAGGTTAGATTCACAACTCATTGTATTACATTTGAATGGTGTTTATGTAATCAGAAATCCATTATTGTTAAGAATTTTTTTAAGGGTTCGTCTCTTGGAAAGACAATTTGATTACATTGACTATCAACACATTTCAAGAAATTTAAACATGTTAGTTGATGCACTGGCTAATCAGGTTTTAAATGGACATTTGAAGCACTGAATGTAAAACAAAACAATATTCAATCCATATTGAATAAGATACTCAAAGACCAAAAGTGGTAATATCATTAGGTCAAAATAGTTGTGTCAAAAAATATTACATCATCTATGATCATAGTTCTCAAACACCTTATGATCTAAACTCACTAATACAAAAACAAAAATTCCATCTAAATCGACCATCAGTTATCCATGATGATGATCATGGTAGTAGAGTATAGCGCGCTCCACTCTGCGCAGGTATCGTCTAAATGGACTTGGAACCCTATTCACATGCCTTTGGTATCTAAGAGGCAAATCATTTGTCCCAGTCTCTGGTATATCAATGGTCAACCTCTCTAGGTTATGTTCCAACTCTTTGATGGCATCAACTGCATCAATCTATGTTGGAGTTGCCGCTATAGGTTGTGCTTCTAGTTTATCAAAACGATGAAGTGTTGTTGGTCGTGTTGGGCCAACATCTACATTAAAAAAAAAATATTATCAATATTGGATGATTAAAAATCAAAGAAAAATTATAAAACATAAAAACTCAAAATGAGACTTTTTACCTGACGCATCCCACTGTGTTCCAGATGGGAGTGTTGTGTCGGGGTCACCCCTGAAATCAACCCCTGCATAAGGGAAGTCATCAATCATAAATATCTAGCTTCTAATCCATACGAAAAATCGAGGTGTATACCAGACCATAAGACCGCCATCGTCACCATGGCAAGCCATCAACAAAACCCATCGCAACATGCGTGGATCCCTCGGTCCCGTCGGATCCACTAACAATTGCTGAGGTACAAGTAGTGGGATTCTCTCCAAGGCGAAAGATATGAGAATGGCACCATAGCCAAAGTTCTTCATCTTACCATTATTTTCTCGTGTGAGTTGGCCTTTCATATTGACCAATACGCTTTCACACCAATTAAAAATTTTTCCATCAGAACACTCAACAACAATCTGGATGTGCTTTGGTAACCACATGAGGAGTCACACTGCCACATAATCGAGTAACTGTGAAAGCAATTATTTTGAGGTCAAGTCATTCGATGGTCTTTATATCGATATGACCATCCCTTAATTGTGAATCGTGTGTGCAATATTGCACCATATAGGATGTAGTGGGTAATCCTCCTGGTCGTGTGCCGAACAAGGAAATGTCTCTTCCCCTTCGGGGAAAATCAGTGAGGAAATAAATATCCTTTATCTCAATCATGACCTTGTGATCCTCGTTAATGAAACATTATTCCTGGACGTCCCAAGCATTAACCAACCAGGTCCTGAGTTCCACTTGAGCCTGCATTCCTTGTATTGACCAAAATTTGTATAAACCACAATTCTTTAACACTCAGAGCATTATTTGGCTATCAATGGCTTCATTATCATGCAATTCATGATTGTGTTCTCTCTACTCAAGCATGGTTGTTTCAAATTTCCTGTAAACAATCATTTAGAAACATTAGAAAACGTTTGAGAGAACTTGAAGCGATTTTTATGGAAAGAAAATCCTTTTTTGAAAACCCTGCGGCGCTTGCGCAGTTTTATTTCATAGACAGTGCATTTTTTCACACGATGTACGTATAAAAACCACAGCGGCATGGTGATTTTTTATGTTAAAAAATCATCGGGGTGCGCAGGTTCTACTAGGAAAACCTACGCACCCCCGAGGGCGGATTCTAAAAACATTTTTCCTCCAAAAAAATAATCTAAAAACTCAAAATGAAAAATTAAATGGATAGAATGAAAGATAATAAAGGGAATAAATACCTAGAATGGATGGTTCGAGAAATGGTTGGTTGGTCCTTCTGATATTAACTTCAGAAGACCTATGGTAAAAACTCCTTTTCACTGCTCTGGAAATCAAAAGGTAAAAATGATTTTTTCTTTCCACTTTTTATAAGTTTTCATGAATAAAATAATATTATTTAATTTATTTTGACCTTTAGACGTTTAAATTTTGAATATTTTTACCGTGATTGAGAGAAAATTATTGTAATTTTTTAGTTTTTGTGGAGAGAATAGGTTGTGTTTAAAAAATGAATCATTTTGACGACAAAGTATAACTTTTATCACTTTTTCGGACTCTCAAAAAATATGAAAAATTGAAACCATGGAGTCCTCTTTTAACCCCTTTTCAGACTCTCTAAACATTAAAATATTTCCAAGCACTTGACTATTCAAACTCGTTAAAATAAATGAACAATCATCTATTCAGTATAATTTTATCCCTTTTCCAAACTGAACTAGACTAATTACGAAAAAGCCATACGTTGACTAAGAATGGTCAATAGTGTTCTCACCTAAATTATTTTATCCTTTTTCAGGTTTGAGAGACTAAAATTATGAAAAATAACACTATGGATTTTAATTATGTTTTTCTTTTGACTCCTTAAAATTGAAAAACATCGAGTTAATCCTATACTGGACTCGTTAAAATTAAACATTGCAAGACCTGTCGATTACAACGGGACCGAACCACTCCTTCTTAGGGTTCGTTAAAATTACTGAGATGGACTCATCTGAAGGATGAGCTTACACAACAAGAAAATGTTATCCTCCTCAAGCTTGACAAGAATAAAGAGGTACCTGTCAGTAAAGGTGCGGGGGGAAGTGAGAAAAATAATCCATCTTTTATACTTGTTTTAAAAAAGCAACATGTCGCTCTTGGACACTACACTTTGTCACACTTGTGTCTGGGTTGGGTAATCATTTTGTCTTTCAATTAATCAAACCTCATTGAAATTCTTCAGCCAGTTTTGGGTATTATATTTAATTCAAATTCTTCCAATTCATTTACAGTGTCGCTATGTGTTCAAGAGAAAGTTCAACTTCAATTCTCTATTCATTGCAAATATTTGTCTCCATTCACATTTACCATCCCCGAATTAATCCTTAAAAAATATTTCTTCAAAACTTGACATAATGGTTTCATGTTGTAGGCCCTTCTGCGACAGATCACTTCCTATCGAATTCAGTTCATTATCTAGAAGGTTGATCTAGAAATCCTATCAGTACCTTGAAATTTGCATGCCCTAATGGCAGGTTTCATGCCTTCGATGACAAATTTTCATCATTGGCCTTTGATCGAATGAATCTATGATTTTTTGACTGCAAATCATTCATTCACATTTCATATATTGTACTGAAGTACTTTGAGATCTAGTGTCATTACTGGTGGTTTCTCTCACACATGTAAACGATTTTCATCATTGATCAATAACCAAGTGGTTTCTACCACGTTCGACTCTGAAATAATCAATCGCATGGTTAGATTTGTACTAGTTAGAGAAGCAAAAATCAAGACCCTGGATCTAGTTTCAACCATCCAGGCTACGAGGAGTTATGTATTCATGACACGGTAGGCTAATTCATAACAGATGGATGCGTCCATGTTGTGTATATTTTTTATGTAATTCTAGGTCACAAATGTACTAGAACATATAGTTAGTTTTGCTCTAAGTATGGGAATGCCTACCTCAGTGATGATTATATATTTGCATTGAATGTTTCTTACTGGTTTTCGACCAATGTCTCCAATCCAATCCTTGGAATGATAAAGCGCTTCACTCTCTAGAAATATTTTCTTAGACTTCGCACTTTAGGGGGAAATCTGTTACACATCATTTTGTCACCATGACATTTGACTGTCAATATGGATCTATCACCATCCATACTAATGTTTCCTTATAATTCAAAACATTTATGTTCTTGAGCCAAATCTTGGGAACTGGTAAAAATATCTTAAAAACTCTTAAAGGTTGCCTGCGCGCTTTTTGTTGTCACTTCCTGCACATGCATTGATATTCCCACCTTTATCTATGGACATTTGCGCTCTATTTTACCATAAAACCTGTGCACCCCATGTAAAAGAAAGTAAATGTGAAAATTAACTTCTAGAAGCATAGTTGGGTGCATATTCTTCTAACTAAAATCCTCTTGAGTCGCTTCAGTTCGAGATATATCCCTCCACTCATGGAACTTATCCCCTTGTATGAACGAACCCTAATCCCTTCATTAGAGGATCTCATCCCTCTATTGATGGATCTGAAACCTCCTCAATTTCTCTTATAAATTGAGTTGTAACTTTAGGGTTAAGGGTACATTGGGAGTAGATTGTAGAATGTACATTGGAGATTGTACTATGCACATAAGAGTTCACTGAAGATAAACCTGTGATGGTCATTCTAGAGAGGAAATTTTTTCAAACCAAGGAGAACGATTGTGAAGGCATACGGGAGAAATTTGTACGACATCAAGGCTCAGGTTGTAATATTTTTCTTTATATTCATGATAATACATATGGATCCCTTTTTCTCATTGTGTTTTTTTAGATTCATTAAAACAATGACAATTCTTAATCCCCTTGATCATTAAGTTAAACTGGCTTTTGGATTATTATATACTGCATGTGCTTTTTATTCTTTGCATGTTTGTCATTGCAGGTTCTTCTCAGCATTAAAGGACTTCTTTGGGACGAAAGGCAAGGTTTACATCAAACATCTCGTTGAAAGGTAAGAGCATTACCTGCTCGTTTTTAAGTTTTGATAATATGAATGCTAATAGTTTAGGGAAAGAGATATTCAAATGGTTGTTTGTTTCTGGTTAGCTGTTGGGATACTAGGGAGATTTCTCTTGTTCGCGAGAGGGATTTATCAAGAAAATAGTAGTTTCCAAATTTCTCATGAAATTTACTAAATCACAAGACTAGAAGCTACTTTATTGATCTGCGGAAGAGAATTAAAAATCGAGAACACAAATCATTAACATGCAAGAATAAACATAACACATGCACATATATTTATCTAGGGGAAAGCAACTACTCAAAATTCCGTACTATATGTATTGCATTAATCAAAGAATCTAGATGAATACAATTTTCTTGCTCAAGCTTGAGCAAAACCTACAGCTGTAACTTCTATCCTTTGTCTGGCTGACTGAACCTGACCAATACTTAGCCAATTTTCAAGCCCTCCAAGCTCCTCATTACTTGTGTTTTTCATTGAGGAATTAGGCTCCTATTAATTAGGAAATTCCTCCAAAATTCTTGCACAATTCCGAGGATTGATCACCTAACCAATACAATAAACTATACACTTAATATAATATAAAATTAAGTGTACACTGCTTTGGAATCTCCACCACAACTGGGAAAATCGCATTCTTTCCATGCATGATCTAATTATTAGTTGGTTGATAAATTTTCATGATGATCACTGAGTGTGATTCAATTTACACTGCACAAGTTGACCTTCCACAAGTTTCTCCAACAATTGGAACTAGTTTAACTGATCATAACAAAATTTAACTTAATTGAATTGCTACAGCTGAAATTAACTCAACCTGGGCTCCTAAAATTTAGGAACCCACCTCACAAAATTGAAATTCATGCCCCTAAATCGAATTAACTGAGCTAGACTCCTAGTTTTTAGGAATCAACTCAAGTTGTCTATTGATGTGGAATTTCGAATTTCCTCAATTTAATTAAGGAAAAATAAAAATTGATACTTGATTGCTACATTTTCAACAAGATGGGCATCATTCACCTTTATTTGGAGGAGAGGACATCTCATTTACTTCATCCTATTCATTGTATATGTGTCTTGACCTCTCTTTTTTTAATGTTTTTTACAATTATTTAGTTACTTTTCCTAGGCTAGATCTAACGAATCACATGAAAATTTGAGTTTTATTGTGAAAGGAAAAGATGAAACATCTATATGATGAGATGCACCTTTTCATTTGAACTTATGGTTAGGTATTTCAGATCTCTCTCTTTTTGGAGCCCAATCGATATATCTTTCTTGGAGCATCTATGGTGTTAAGGGTTCTTTCTTTGTGGTGAATGTCTCAATTTTTGAAACTCGTCTTACTTGGTTTTATTTTCTTGCATAAATATTAATGGTGGAATGTTCAATTTATTTACAAACCTTTCAAATTGATCCATTGAGGGATAGAAAATATCACATGCAAGGTAGAAGCTTAGGTTTTCTCCTCATTCTTCCTTTATTGATTTGGTGTGTATTTGATACAATGCTTTGATTTTCCTTATGCTTCCTTGGTTGAAGTATTAAGTGATTTTTTCAAGTCATAGTTGGTTTTAAAGGATGAATAATTGTCTTCCATTGAAGTCCCTTATTGTACACCTTGAATTCATTATTGACCCTGATTGGGTAATGATTGGTCATTCATTATTGTCTTCCACTATGGAATTATTTAAGGCATATTGTTTTTCTTTGCTAATTCTCCACCCCACCCCCCCCCACCCCACCCATGGATACGAAAATGGTATGCTCTGATTGATTTCTCAAAGACCCAAGGCTTTCCTCTTGAACATCCCATAATAGATGTAGAGGAAATTCCAAGATTCCATGGGTAAATTGATTCAGTCACATAGCATCTCTTTACATTTATTGAATTTAACAACAACGAAAAACACTTTAATGAAGTTATTTTAATCATTTTTTTTTGCAATAAGTTAAAGGGAAATGTAAGGAATTTTTCCAGTAGCCTTGGAAAGGAAATATTTTCATCTTTTGCAAATTTTATTCAAGCATTTTGCACATGTTGGGACTATGTTCCTAACCAATTCCTTCCCATTATTCAAGAGATCGAGAAATTTTTGGATGAACAACAGCTAATTGAACAGGTTCGAGGGCCAACCCTTAAATATGATGAAACCAATCTTGAAGTAGTTTACAGCCTAGATTTGAAGGGATAAACTCCTAGATTCACTTTTGAAGAAGATGATGCTACTACTACTATTTCCAATTCTTTGTTTGAAAATGACAAAGAAACGATAAACAAGAAATTGTAGAATTAAAAAAGAACCTTGGCTTGATCATTTCCTGCATAGGAAATCACCATGATATATTTATGGACAACCATGCATTATAGTATGAAATAAAGGAAGAGGCCTTCACATTACCTTACAATACCATGAAAGGGAAAGGTACAAGTATACAAAGGGAATTTTCTTTGATAGCGAAGAATAAGAGAGTGACATGGTTAAATTTGAGGGTTTTCCTGGAATAAGCAATTCTTCCTTCAGTTTTATCTACCACCATGACATATTCAAGGAAAGCAATCTTGTTTTATTTTAAAAATAAGTTCCTCACCTTCGATTCCAATTTAGATGAAGATTATAGTGGTTTATATTTTGAACTATCTAAAAAGGAATAATAATTTTCATTTAAAGAGAAATCAAGTTAACAAATAACCTAATGTTATCCTAAGGATTTCTCAAAATGGTATCAGAAATAAGGTCAGTGGAATAGGTAGCGAAAGGATCATTATTGTTTAGAAGACTAAGGGTTTCAAGCCTATCCAAAAGGAAATATATATACATCGGCGTTGAGATATGAGCTTGAATAATATTTTTGGGCCACTTTACCTTTGAAATTAGGCAGTAGACCTAGGCTAGAATGCTTAAAATTTTGAATAAATATTTGTATCTCCTATTCAAGGGTCTAAGAAACTAAGTGACAAGCCCAATCAAGACTGAGTATCTTGAAAATATATCAAAGGTTTGTGCATTTTATAAGTGTCTTGAATTCATCTAAAAAATAGTAAGGTTATGCACAATCTTATAAAAGTAACCAAATTATATGTTTAAGATATATTTTGTGGAAGAGAAATCAGCTCTAACAACCAACAAGAAATTCACTTGAAAAGGAAACAAGATCGAACTATATAGAGGCATTTTAAGCCTAATTGGAAGGTATGATCCAAACCTATAGTAACCCTAAGAGGGGCGCAGTCATTTTCAGAAATTTTTGAGATATATATATATATATATATATATATATATATATATATATATTAGTCATCACCAAGGCTAATAGGAACCCCTTTCTACTACAAATTTTGGTACACCGAAGAAGAATCAAATCTACAATCTTTGGGAAAGCATTAAAGCTACTTTTGAAATTATTGAAAGCTCTACCTTGAGGATCAAAATTCATGGAATGTTATAGTTATATCAGATCTCTGGTGTCCAAAGGTACCAAATATATTACTAAAATAAGAATTTTGTGCAACATGGAGGAAGGCCTTATCTCAATGAGCTAGGCAGAATTATAAGAGTTTTTGTTTCTCACAAGAAAGTATTTTGTCATCTTGAAGAAGAGAATCTTGAGCTGACACTACCATTGGAAGGATCATGAAATCAATGGAAGTTGCATAACCTTTGAAGGTAGCCTTTGGCTTTGGCATAGTTGGAAGTTTTCTATCTCTCAAGGATAACAAGAATATCATGTCATCTTGAAGAAACATCTTGTAATCTTGGAGAATTGAGGTATGTAGTTCTTGAGGTACGTATAATTGATTTATTCAAGTAAGGTCTAATTTGGATTAGGATTTTTGGGTCTTTTATCTTCATATTGTTGTATATTACTAACATCTAAGTTTTTATGTAAACCCTAGTCGGTATTTGGAAACCCTAAAGAGAAACCCTAACCATATTCTATTTTTTTCCTCATGGAAAACTTAAAATTTGGTCTATAGGGTTTGTAGGTAGTCTAGGGAGAAATGACTACCCCAATAACGGTAGAATTGGAATTGAAATTCAAACTCTATGATTTATGTTTCGAAAGGTAACTTGGGGTTCAATTTGGACATCCTAAAGTTTCAATGGAATCCCTAATCATGATTATGCTCTTATAATTTTATATTTTTCTTGGTGTTACTTGTTAGTAAATGTTGCAAGTACTTAATAAGTAAGATATGTTGATCTTATGAAGAGTATGATGAATAAATACTTTGTAATCAAGTTCAATCCTTGCGCACTCTAATAAAAGTAGACTCATATCGAGATGGACCATGAAGATGTTCTCATGATAAGAGGTGTCCCTTCAAAAGGGAGTCCTTTTAAAGTTTGTAGAAGATGCAACTCAAAGTATGTTTAAAATTCTAAGATTTGTAGCAGGTCCCCATCATATTAGCAAGTATGATCATTTCGTCTTTAAAATCTATTTATGGTAATGACTCTGTCATCTCTAAGGTTTTGCCATAGAATCATAAATACTCTTATATTGATAAGGTGTTTGATCTTTAGATTAATTCAACCCTTGTAATAACTAGCTTTTTCTATGTATTCACTTTGGTGAAACCCTAATTTTTATGGTTTGTTGTTGGGCATATGATAAAACCCATCTTGTTATGATTTGATGGTATTTTCTAGGTTTTATGAAAAAAAAATTAGTAAAAGATGAAATAAGATTCTATGACTTGAGAAAGAAACCCTAGTTGCTTCCATTATGGTTGAAACCCTAATATGGCTTAGTTTTTGGATATTTTAGGTTTAATATTATTGTTTCAATGATAATATCTAATGTTTGTAACAAAACCTTAGGAAAGGTTTATGTAAGTGTTTAGGGCATGAAAGTGTAACCCAATTTGATTGCTATTGCTATGATTGTGACCCTAACTAGGTATTGAATATCTAAAGTTTAATTTGTTATTTAAGGTTTTGATAACCCTATATTTGACTGTCACGAGCATGGACATTATGCCACTAACTATCCACAAAAGAAGAAGAAAAAAGAAGGCCTCAGGATCTGTATCTGGTGAGGTTTTGGCCTCACAATTTGAGCTTGATTTCTCACTCATTACATGCATGGTGTCAAGTGCAATTGGATCAATGTCATATTTGGATAGTGGTGCATCCTTTCACGTGACGAGAGACAAAGAACTTTTCACTAGCTTGGAGGAGAAGGACCTCCAGATGCATTTCGAAATGAGTGATGACGGGTGGTACAGTGCTACTGGGATTGGTACCATTACCTTATAGAGACATTCAAGTAAACCCTTTCAATTAAAAGATGTAATGCATGTACCGAGCTTGAAAAATTTAGTCTCAGTTGCAATGTTGGAGGATAGAGGCTATGATGTTGTTTTCAATGAAGGAAAAGCTTTCCTGCGACACAAAACAAAAGGATAAGCCCAGAAGATTGGGATTCAAGTTAAGAATCTCTATAAACTTGATGTAGATGGTTGCACAACATTTATGGGTAAGGCGGACAAAGTGGTGAGCCAAGTTGAGGGTGAGTTATGGCATAGGAGATTAGGCCATCTTCACCAAGGAGCCTTAAAAGTCATGCAACATATTTCTACGGGTCTTCCCAAGGGTACACTTGCGCATTCAAACACATGCAAGGGATGTACTATGGGAAAATATGCAAAGGCAACCTTTCATGAAAAGGAGAACCGAGTCTCGGGGATCCTTGAGAGAGTTCACTTAGATGTGTGTGGACCATTCTCTATTGCTTCGACAACAAAGCATAAGTACTATGTGATATTTTTTGATGACTTTTCTCGAAAATGTTGGATCTACTTCATGTAGAAGAAAGATCAAACATTCTCAAAGTTTCTTGAGTTCAAAGAACTGGTGGAGAAAGACACAAGGAAGCAAGTGAAGGCTCTTAGTAGCGAAAATGGTGATAAGTACATCTCCAATTAATTCAATAACTTCTGCAGCAAAGAAGGAATTCAGAGAGAACTAATTGCGCCTCATAACCCACAACAGAATGGGGTCGTAGAAAGAAAAAACATAACGATTGTGGGTGTAGCAAGAGCGATGTTGCATGATCAGGGCCTACCATTGCATATGTGGGCGAAGGCATGCAACACAGCAGTATTTGTGCAGAACCGTTGTCCTCATAGGATATTTGGCATGAGTACAACAGAAGAGGCTTTCACTCGTAAGAAACCTGATTTTTCACATTTTAATATTTTTGGCTCATATGTTTATGTGCATGTGACCAAAGACGCCAGGAAGAATCTGGAACCAACAGCTTAGATTGGAATTTTTGTGGGGTACATTGATACTCCCCACAACTATCAGGTTTACTTGCCAAATAGCAGAATTATTGTTGTGTGACTGGATGTAAAATTTGATGAGGAGAAAGCCATGCGATTGTCCCTTAAGATGGAGATGGATTTGCATGCAGAGGAGGAACTATTGGTTCCAAAGGATGAGCCTCAAGATGTGGAGCAGCCACATGCAGAGGACCATGGAGTGACAGAAAACACTCATGCAGAGACATCCACCAGAAATGGTAGAAGGCGCACCACCGAAGCTAATATATTGAGGCTTGATGCAACAGAGAATGTAGGAGCCCCTACTTCACTGCGCAGACATAGACAGTCTCCAGACAGGTTTACTGGATACATGGCTCTTATGAGCAAGTGTATTGTGACAGAACCATATTCCTTTCAGGAGGCAGTGCAGAAACCAATTTGGGTTGATGCAATGGTGGAGGAGTATGACTCCATTGTCAAGAACAGTGCATGGGAGATTGCCCCAAGACCGGTTGGTAAATCAGTGGTTGGATCTAGATGGATCTACAAGGTAAAGCAAGATACTGATGGTAGTGTGGAGAAGTACATGGCCAGGTTTGTGGCCCGGGGATTCTCACAGATTGAGGGGATTGACTATGATGAGACTTTCGCACCAGTCGTGAGGTACTCTTCCATTAGATATATCCTTGCACTCTCAACGCAGATGGGGTGGCGCATTCATCAGATGGATGTGAAAACTATGTTTCTCAATGGAGTTATTGAGGAAGAAGTGTACATAGAGAATCCAGAAGGTTTCGAGATATTTGATAGTGAGTTGCATGTATGTTGACTCAAGAGAGCACTATATTGGCTTAAGCAAGCACCTTGTGCTTGGTACACTCGAATTCATAGCTATTTCATCGGTTTGGGCTTCACCAAAAGTGAAGCGGATGAAAACCTGTACCAGATTGTGGTTGATGGTAAGCTCTTGATTATCGTACTTTATGTTGATGACCTAATTTTGATAGGTGATGATCAGTTGATACACTCATGCAAGGAGGATCTTGCAAGGGAGTTCAAAATAAAGGACATGGGACTCCTTCATTATTTCCTTGGTTTGGAAATATGGCAGCGGGATGGTGAAATTTTTGTTTCTCAAGGCACTTATGCCAAATAGATACTGGGTAAGTTTCACATGGAGAGTTGTAAACCCATGGACACTCCTCTTCCAGGAAATTGGAGGAAAGAGGATGCTACTTCAGGAGAGGTAGTGGATTCTATTGTCTACAGGCAGTTAGTTGGTTCACTGATGTACTTGGTGAACACCAAACCATACATTTGTTACGAAGTTAACCAGTTGAGTCAAGCTATGGTTAAGCCTACCAAGCACTTTTGGAAGGAAGGGAAGCATGTCTTGATATATCTCTAGGGCATTATAGAGTATGGATTATGGTACATACAAACATAGGGAGTGAAGCTTCAAGGCTTCACGGATGCAGATTGGGCAGGCACTCCATAAGACAGAAAGAGCACATCAGGAGGGATATTCAGCATAGGATCGACAACAGTTTCTTGGTACAGCAGGAAGTAGCAATCTGTGGCACTCATTTCAGAGGAGGTATAGTACATGGTAGCAAGTCAAGTTACATGTGAGGCCCTCTAGATGAGAAATATCCTAGTTGGTTTTTTTGGTTCTTAGATGGATCCGACAGTGATACATTGTGATAACTCTCGGTTAATCATGTGTTTCATGATAGATCTAAGCACATATAAATCTGATACCACCATCTCAGAGATTGTGTGAAAAGGAGCATAATGTTACTTCAGTATATTCCCATGGAAGATCAGGATGTAGATATTCTGACAAAGGCGCTCACCATGAGCAAATCCGAAAACCATAGAGGCAGGATATGGGTGAAGGATAATCCCTTTCTTGTTGAGAGGGAGTGTTGAATTCCAACAAGAAATTGTAGCAACTACACTAGTGTGGGACCAGGAGGTCCAAGTAGCGCCTACACTAGTGTGGGACTAGGAGGTCTTAGCAGTACCTACACTGGTGTGATCTAAATTTGGTGCAGTGCCTATTTTAATTTTCCCTTAATTAAGATGGACAATAAAATGTCATATTATCTCATAATCACTTGTAATAGTTAACTGAGTGTGATAAACTCAGTTATCTCATGAATTTCGAGTTGAGGGTAGTTGGTGAGGCATGTAGAGTAATTCTATTTGTAACAGAGTTTGAAGTTCAATTGGTGCATTAGTTTAATGCATGTGTAATCAGTTAACTCGGTTAATTTTGTTAAAGTCAGTTGTGGTAGTTTTAATTGTTTGTTGCACTAGTGAGTAAATAATATATAATAGAAGAGAGTGGGGTTTTGAGCAGCAATCTTTCCTCGAGAAATTATTTTTCTTGTGGTTTGATCGATTCTTCTTTGCTTCATGTGATTGGTGATTGTGTGTATATTTCTGCAATTGATTTGTAGATGTGATTCAGTATCTAGCTTTAGTACATTGTTAGATCGGATTGAATCCATGATATACATATTGTTTGTATAATTTCTACAAACTTTGATCATCGACTCTTGAAAATTGATCATTTTACATGTAAATATTATGTTAATAAGAAATGTTCCTTTGAATACATAGCCATTATATAAAAGACAACATTGATTGAGAAATGGGAAAGCCTATGAAATATGATTGCTTAAATATTTTCCTTCAAATACATGTTTTGGGCATTATAAAGCTAAATATTCAAATATAAATCCAGTGCCATCAATATGTATTAGAAGCTCTCCATTCAAGTCATAAACCTCCTTTTTATTCTCAGCCAAACATGGTATATCTGCCACACGGATGAAATTTACATTTGAGATATCATCTCCAAAGGGAATGCTTTTTGAAAGAATCAATGTAAACCGAGCTTTGTACTTCTTTAAACTGGCAATAATATGTACATGCATAAACATACATCATGCCTCGTGGAAATATTTGTTAAATAAAATGTATGTACTTTTTTCATCTACTTCTACAAATGACTCAGTGAAAACAAAGTAACATTTGACTAATGATGACATGATATTTTTCCCTTTTTCCTTGCCACCATCCTTGATTACATGTTATAGAGAGAAGATAGGTATGGATATTAATGCATGTGTGACATGTGGTGTAGTTGGGTTTGCTCGATAAGCCACAAGGGAATCTCTTAACTGAGGGAGCTTAGGATAGTGGTGTGAGCAATTTCCTTAGGCCCACCAAGATAACTCGTTGATTATTTCTTTCCCATTTAGAGAGATCTTACTTATGCTAAGTAACAATAATTTTTTATATGTTCGGTTTAAATAAAACTTATTGCCTTTGCTTCTTGAATTGAAGGTACCTACATTTGTCCAAAGGCGAGATCTAATATGAAAGAAGTGTGGGTTTAAGCGGTGAACAGTTCTTTTCCTATGGGTGGATGTAGAAAGGTGAAGGTGTCAAAAGGGGTGAGGGGTGTGAGAGACTCCTTATAACGCCAACCAAGGTCAGTGAAACCAGGAATGGTTATTTGTTTTGTAAACAACAAATCATAGTAAATAAATGTATTAGATCTCACAAATGCAACATTTTTTTACCTTAGTTATCATATATTAAGATAAGTAACCTAAGAATACACTAACATAAATATAGTGTTATCTCACCTCAATTGGTGTCATCAATTCCAATCGCTTCTCCCAACTTGACTCCCTTGTATTCTTGTTAAATTAATATCTACACAAGATCATAAGATTACAATTCACTCAAAATTTCCATTTCAATTCAGGTATTGTAAAACCTACAATTAATACGTACTCGAATGTACAAATTTTCGTAGAAATTTGAATAATAGCTGAATTATTCACCGATATTATCCTAATTACACACTATTTAAGCTTCATGCATAATACATAACCTCTTCTACAATTGATCATCAATATGCGGAAATAGAAACAGTCGCATGCGCACATAAACACAATAGTCAAGCACACATATCAACACAGTATGTAATGGGGAAAGAAATAGCTGAAAACCCCCAACTATATGTATAATATAATGATAGAGAATCATGTAACAATCATAGCACAAAGCTCCTCACAGCTCTCAGCACTATCTCACATGCTACACACAAACTAGCTCATATCTGAACAAGTCACAGGTTCAAATCTCCTCCACTGTTTGCCTGCCTCTACTGCACAATCCAAGATGAGAATGAATGAGATATAAGTTCGAATCCCCTTGGATTGTACTGCGCAATCCTCATTGGCAACCTCAATCAATGTGTGTGCAAATCTCATGCACAAGTATAGTCACAACTGATAGCCACACTCACCCTTTCACCCACCTCTAACACTGGTCTCCACTGAACTGTCCATGCATTGCAGTTAACTGATGTGTTCTTTAGTTGATTTATGAGTTAATAATTAGTGAATTAATTAATAATTAATTCACACCACTCATCACTAGTGTATTTATCAGCTAGACTAAATACAACTAGTTCAACTAAGTTAAACCGAACACAACTCCACCAACTGTCTCATCAACTCCACCAAACTCTGCCACATGAGTTCTAACTGAAGTCAACCATGCAATAGCTCAATTAACCCTTAGGAAAAGTGTATTTCCTTCTGTCAGATGCATGTGCCACATCCAAGCATCAAACTGAAGTGCTCCAAGAGGATAAGATAATGTTTATAGTCTAAATATTATTAAGGGTTAATAATATTTGACTGTTCTATTTTTAGCCCAGCAGTCTAAAAATAGAATCCGCCCAATGTCTAAAAATAGAGGTCCATCTATTTTTACCAACTCGACCAATCATCCATAAATAGCATCCTGCAACTCATAGACCATGATCCATATGTCTAAAAATAGACATAGTCTAAAAATAGACTTTGCGACAAAATCACTTGTGTGGCCCCCATCTAGTTTAGGTGATCACTTTCCAACTAGGATCAGGAAAGATTCTTCAGGAGCCTCCTTTCCACTGCTTTCTTTGTTGCAATCTTCAACAATTTTCCTAGAGTAAGCAATTTCACAAAGCTTCCAATGTATTAGATACAAAATTTATTTGTTGAGTAATATAGAATTGTAAATGAGTTTAATGCTTGTAGTATTTCTGTTGAAGATATTAACTAAATATAAGTTGAACATGTAAGCAATGGGAAACACCACAAAATCACAACTACATGTATCCCTTGTCTTGCTATTCATGATATCAACCCCATTCCATCACTTCTCAATATATAGTGACAAATAAAAACAAATAATATACCTTTGAATTACCATTGGTCATACTTTCTTCCATATGTGGAAATATGTTCTTTCTAATATGAGGAACTTTCTAAGTTGGAATTACCAGGTTGTACAACAACTCCCTTTAAAATACAGAGGAAATGACAAGTCAGTTCAAATATCTACCACTCATATGACTACAAATACAATAAGTATCGCAATGCATTATGTAGAAGCAAAAAGGCATCAACTTGAAATTAACTTACCTTAAATGCTAAATGTAATGTTACCATTTTGAGCTATTTTCTTCTGATAGTTGTTTGACCTAGACATCATAATTGATACTAGTTGTCCTACAAATATTCATGAGACCAATGAGGCAAACTTGGATTGAATTTTACCAAATATTAAATTTAATTGCATGAATAAATAATAATTAAAAATACTTGGGTACATGAATACCTGAATGAGCTCCTCTCAGTTTCGAGAACAAATTATTGGATTATTCTAATCTTGGAGCAAACCTCCCTCCACTCGACGAAGCAATAATGAAGTCAACATTGACTTTGTTGTTGCTCAGTTGGATTGAGGGGCTTTTGCTCCAAGATTATCCAAACCCTAATTTATTCTATACTGAACAGGGCCAACCACGTGAAGGTGGAAGCTCTCATGGCCCCTCCCACCCCTCACATCACTCTCAATTCCCCAGTACCCAATCTATCTACTATATAAGAAATATTTAAAAGCAAGACATTAATATACATATAAAAACAAATAGCAAACATTCATTCATTTGTAGATCAACAAAATATTTCATCTCAATAAATTTTGTCATAAAAAATATGTTTACACAAAATGAAACAAGGTCATGAACATAAATAAACATATAAAATCCATTCATTAATATTTAACTTTCATCCATTCATTCATTAATCATAGACACAAAATACTTCATCTCAATAAATTTTATCATCAAAAATATGTTTTCACAATATGGTACGTGATTTTTCTAATGATATAACTAGTACAATAATTTATTTTTCTCTTTCTTTTTCACTCGTGACATCATCGAGGTTGCCGCAAGAGGGGTGGATCATCAACTATAACATGGAAGAAATGTTAAATTGATATATTTTGTTATCATTATTACAAGTATGTCATTAATAAAAATAGCATTACAGTTTTCTTTACCTCATGCACTAGTCGACATTGTTGGAATGGTTGTCGTGTGGTCCTCTTATGGTACAAGATCCTCATGTATGACACTCTCTCCCATTGAAATTTAGCTCGCGGTGTTTGTATGTTGCGGTGTGATATCTGCCAAAGAATCATATATATAAGAAAGAAATTTTTGTATTTATTAGATAATGTAAAATTTTAAAAACCTTCATAATTGAACTTATGATAGATAATTAGTTAATAATATGGTTATTACCTGATATCTCTCAAGATGTTGGTTTAACATGTTGATCCTATCTTTAATCTCGGGACTTTTATTTCTAATGTGAAACAAACAAACAAGTTCTTCATTCGTTCTAACCACAAGCTTATTGATTGTTACGATTGAGTCGGGATAAATGAACAACTCATCATCATCAAACCAATTAGGATAATTGTTGTCATGTCCCCCAAACTACATATTTTAGAATATATATATATATAAACAAATAATTAATCTCACATAAAGTTATTTCAATTATTTAAAAAATAATCTCCTACCTTCTTTTCAAACCTTACGAATATTTCTGAAATATATCTTCAGTGAAAGAAAAAAAAAATCCTTTCGTAAACATTCTTGGAAGTAGTTGTTATGAAAGTAAATCCCCTCTGTGGACAGAGGCGATCCCTCTAGCCCTAGGGTGGGTCTAGCAACTACGGGAACATAATAACATCTACCTTCCTATATTGTAAACAAAACTCAAAGCAAGGAAGATGACCTACCTTGTCCTAATGTTATGTTGTCGTCTTCCATCGAAGCCTCTTGATCCGTCGCTCTTCTCAAACTCAATACATGATGCTACCAACATTTGATTACCTGTACAGACAGTCAAGACACCATGATAAGCGTAAAACCATGACAAACATAAAACAATTACAACCTAACTAACTGATCAAGGAATGCTAGAAATCTCATTATAAATGTAAACAAGAGTGGAAGATAAACATCAGATGCATTTTATTATGATAAAAACAAGGGGAGTTTACAACCAAGCCTTGATGTTGAGGCTCTCCTTTGGCAGTTTTGTATCCAAGCACGTTTGCCACACCCTCATGAAAAAAGGTCCAAGATCTCACTATGTTCTCAACACACACAAACAATCACACTCTGCAGTATTCTCCCGAAGCTATGATTTCTTCTTCTCTATGATTGCTAACTTTTTCAGCTATCTGTTCAACTAGCACATCAATGGAAGATGGCTATATTTATAGAGGATATGAGGAGGTTGGGATACATACAATAGTGGAAGGGAGGCCTTGTCCCTTGGGAGGTTTCCCCAAAAGGTGGAAACAAGAGGCCAAAGGAGGAAGATCGTGGTTATTCAGTCGAACCACTCCCTATGACTCATCCACGAAGTTGTTGTGATTGAAACTTCGCCTCTATTTTTTTTTTAAACTTTCCATAAACGTATCAGCACGAGTGGCTAACTGAGATAGAGCGCCAGCTGGAGCGAGGGCTAGTGTTAATCTACCTCATTGGCACGAGGGCATAACGGGCTGCGAGCGTCGAGGCAAAAACAAGGTGTTTCTGATGATCTGTTCAGGAAATTGTTAACAGAAGGAATATTTTTCTCATGGAAATGGATGCAATGATGGTATTTTCAAGGCATGACACTGCATATTGGTCACAGAAATAGTCCTCCAATGTGCGGGATGGGGATTTCAGGGACAGTGACAAAATGTTGTGTAACAGATGCCCCCTAAAGCATGAAGTCGGAACATGATTGAGGGGTGAAATAATTTACAAATAAGTTCAAGGAACCAGATGTTGCTATCAAGGGACAAGCATAGATACATATACATAACTGAAATCTCTAATGAAAATACATGAATCCATGGTATAGGCGCAGCTATCCATCAATAAGAGGATCATGTGAATGGATCCTCGGCATGGACGCACCCATCCGAATGAAGGGATCATATGAAACAGATCCATAGCATGGGCACAGCCATCCATACAGAGAGGATAAAAACAAGAGGACCCACGGTATGGTCACAGCCATCCGTCTAAAGGATCATGTATGAATGACTCATCACTCCTCGCAACCTGGATTTTTGTGATCAAATCCCAGGGTCTTGTGCTCCAACACCACCCGATCAAAGTAAAAATTCCAACATGTGAATAGACATGTTGAAGTCAAACATCCTATAAAATCACTTGATTACCATTCAATGATGTGAATGGGTAATAAGTGCGAGAGAAACCACCCATAATGTCAATGGCTCTCAAGGTACTACTAGTAACCCATAATGTCAATGGCTCTCAATGTACTACTAGTACAATCCACGGAATGTGAATAGTGAGCTAAATTCGAACACCCGTGAAATCACCCGTTCGAAGGCCAATGATGTGAACCTGTCGTCGAATGAGAAGAACTTGCCATTAGGGCATGCAAGCTCTAAGGTACATGAAAGGAGTCTCTAGATCAACTTCCTAGATAATGAGCTGCAGTCGATAGGAAGTGATCCGTCGAAGGAGGGTCATAATGAATCCCACATCATCGACACGAAATAGAGAAGGTAATATGAGTGTGAATCGAGACTGAAACAGAGGATCAAGGGATGTACAAACTGCAGAAGGATTTTCTCTTAAACATATCGGCGACACAACTCTGGACTTTGGCAGTATTTGAATCAAATAGGATCAGAGGTCATGTTGACAAGATTGATAATCGAATGAGAGGCAAACAGATTTCCAAAACCCATGGAGGAAAAGTGACAGAGTGAAGATATCCCAACCTGACACGAACTGCAAATAAGTGTCATGTTCAAGAGTGACATACTACCAACACAACTTATGAAAAAACTTCCATTTTCCCCCACCATTTCTGGCGAGTACCTCTTTATTTTTACACAAGCTTGAAGAGGATATCATATGCTTGTCAATGATAAGTTTGTCCTTCGGAAAAATCCAATCTAGTACATTTTACAAGCCCTAGGAAGGAGGAACTCGAGTAAAGTCATGGCGATGAAATCTGATGTCATCAGGTTTTAACGAGTCTGACAAAGGGAGAAATCGACATCTTTTCATGTTTAGAGATTTTTAAAAGAGGAAGAAAAGAAAACTCCAGCAGGTCCCTTTACGTAAATAGTCCCTCAAATCCGAAAAGGTAGAAAACAATATCTGAAAGAACCTCTTAGTCACGATAAGCTAAGGTATTCCTTTTTCGTAAACAATATATCCCAGCCCGAAAAAGGGGTAAATGTATATTGGGTAGATATCATTTCGCAGTCATTTAACGAGTTCAAAACGACAAGATTCTCGGCAATCTTTTCAATTTTTAAGAGTCAAAAAAGAGCTGAAAGATGACTCCTCCTAGAGGAACGAGTGGTTTTACGGGTAGCAACTGATTCCGGTGATGGTGGAACTACTCATAACAAATAAAGGTCAAGAGGCTGGCTAACAAGACCACTCATTACAGTGGTTCCTCAGGAATGGGTGAAACAACCAAATGAAGGCATATGATCGGCCAAGCAGATAGTGACGATGGAGTGAGAAAACCAAGGCTCATCTGGAAAAAATAGGCTGATAAAATGGCAATCACGAGAGGTAAAATAAGAATGGTTTCATTTTTACACAAGCTTGAAACGGAAACAAACTATGCTTGAAAAATTGGTTTTATTTTTAGGCAAGCTTGAAACAAAGATAAACTATGCTTGAGATTGGTTTCATTTTTACACAAGCTTTGAAACAGAAACAAACTATGCTTGAAAAATTGGTTTCATTTTTACGCAAGCTTGAAACAAAGATAAACTATGCTTGAAAAAATATTTGCATGTCCCCAACATGGTGACTCAATTTGAGGTACATGCCCCCCAAGCTTCAGTCCATATGAAAGGCAGATGGAGTGAAGGTTCCAACTACGAGATCAGAGAAAGACTCGACTGGGATTTTATGAGATTGTATCAAAGACTCAAATTGAATGGGAACGTGTTTCATTGTTTTAATGTGGTTGACACATTAAAATAACTGTCCTCATGACACCTTGTTTCATTTGTTAAGGAGCTTGACATAAGAAAAACGAACTCTACTCTGAGGACCTTGTTTCATTTTTTAAGGAGCTTGATACAAGAAAAATGAACTCTGCTCTGAGGACCTTTCATCATGATGAATAAGAATTCATGGCTTCCATGAGTTCCACACCAGATGGGAGAACAACATCTCAAAAATCGGGACCCAAAGCCCCCAGCACACGATGCACAACGACATTATCATTGAATGCGGGCATGGGACAGGTGGCCACATAATTAACCTGCGACAAGGAAGATACAACCAGCGGATAAAGACCCGGAAGGGATGATGGTGGATCGGATGTCACGTTAGGACCAAAGAATGAAAGCTGATCAATGGTCACGATCCGACCTTTATGTGGAAAACAGATCACACGAAAAAGGGAAGAGACAACTGCCCCCATGGCATAAGCATAGTCATGGCCCAAGATTAAATTAAAATCCAAGGGACCTTGGACCACCATCACGTCTATATAGACGGTTTTTCCTCCCAAGGTAATAGGAAACTTCGGAAGGATCTCTAACGGTTGGCTGGTTCCTCTGTTAAAAGCCAACAAATTCTGCATAACAGGCACAAGCGATGGAGAACCAAAAGCTTGCCAAGTAGTTGAAGACATAATACTAACAGACGTGCCTTCATCTATAATGGTGTTGGGGTACGACCACATGAAAGGATTGTATTGTGATCTCAAAAGGCACATAAGAAGGAAGGCGGTATCCCTAAAATCGAATCCAATCGAAGGAATTGACCAAAATACTTGGAGGCGGTACCATTGAACTGAGATGGTCATCCCTTGGTGTTACTGGAGTAAGAGGAGCATCCTCTTGGACCTCCATCGTGGGAGCAGGAGGAGCAGCTTCTGGAACTACAGGGACGAGAGAGCCTTTCTCCAAGTTCGAGGAATCTGAAGAAACAAGAAGAACGTGAGGGGTATGAGATCCACTCTCGTCATAAAAGATCTGATGAACCATCGGCAGGACCAGATCGACCGATTCCACAACCAATGGTTGGTTTGGAATGGATTCGTGAATTTGAATTTATGAGGAAACGAGATCGACCAAGGATGACCCTTGACCAATCATTGAATCAACTAGTGGAGGACTTGAAGAAAGCTTCTGGTAACCAGCCGGAAGGCTGGGTGCAGAAATAGTAGATTTTTCCAGCACTCTCGTGGCTTCATCCATGTACAGAAAAAGGTGAATGGGATGATTCCCTTCACACAACTTACAGGGATTGGTAATCTTACCCTATTTCTTATGAGTCTTATCATGGCTAGTCGAAGATGTGTCACCAACATGACTTCCATAAGCCAAAGGCAAATACGGACAACCGCTGGACCATAATTCGAGTACCTTGGGAATTCCAGGGCAATCTCGAAGAAAATGGTCACATTTTCACAACATGCAAGGGAATTTGACTTTTCATGAAAGTTTGAATGGTTTATCGATGGAAGGTGTCCTAGGAGCAATAGCTATAGCATTAGCCTCTCGCTTATCTGACTTCTTCTTCTTTGTCTTCTTCTTCTTCTTCTTAGCCACCTGGGTACTGGAATCTAGACTTTCACCAGGCGAAGTAGAAGAGGAGGACGAAGAAATAGGTGAAGAAGGGGAGAGGTCCACCTTAGAATCAACATGATGTTGTTCTGGTGGAGGAGATGGTTGTACAAAGGGCAGAATACTCGAGACCACAAAGGTCGAGAACAACCAGACAGGCAAACTAACAGTTAACCCAGGAAGGGATAATGTTGCCATATAAGTTGCACCAACATTCCCGAAAGCAGGAAAAGGACCAGGATTCCCTTCGGAGGGGATTCCCTTTAAGCTTATAAATTTTAAATGTTATTATTAAACAACCGTAAAACAAAACACTAAGGAAGATAACTTTGACCGGGAATACTTCGTGGGCAGTTAATTTTTTAGGACATTGAAACAAAACTCTGTCATTTCATATTTTAAGAGTTGAGAAACAGGCAAAAGGTGACTATATCACTTTCAGGTTGAAACAAGCGTGAAAGGACAAGCGCTTGATGATCTCTTCTATTTTTAAAGAGTCACGAAAAGATCAAAGTGACTACTCTGGTAATCTAAGAAAGAGGGTGTACCAAGTTTTTGTGAACTTCCATATACACCTTGGTGATCAAATGAAACATAAATGACCAAGGACTTGATGTATGTGCAGGTAGTCTCCCCGAATGTTGTGTTTGGTGTGTCACGGTTACAAGGCAGCAGACTCGGCTTCTTATGGATAAAAGGATTGTAAACTAGAGGGGTCTCCCTTTGTATACTTGATGGTACGGGGATCACAAGTCCATAATAGCGTTGTCTAAAGCCAGAAGGTGAATGACAACTACTAGGTTTTAAGACGCCGGAACACGTCTCTAGCCTAGACCACTAAAATTTTTGCGTTAAGTTCCAATGTTTCCTTAGGTTAATTCAATAAATTTTAAAGTTGATCTTGAATTATGTCTTGGTTTCAAGGCCCTACTGCATGTCATCTGAAAATCTCCTATATGCAGCTATATGAGGAAAGAAATCTTTCATTCAATGAATGTCATCTAGTTAAGGGAAGAGTCTCAAACAATGATGCAACAAACAGTAATACTGAAAATGAAATGTTTTCCTAACTATATGACTTTCACTATCCAAAAGTAATCTAAAACATTCAACGATGTGAATTATGCAATGTAATCTATGAAAAATCCTCTTTTTTGAAAATTATGCAATTGTAATCTATGCACATTTTCCTTTTTCATTTCAAAGAATAAGAATGCACCCAATGCAATTTTCGATGAAATGAGAATCTACTTAATGCATGCTTTTAATGAAAGAGAATGCACTCAATGCAATTTTTAGCTTTCAATCATTAAACAGTGTAATCTAAGTTCAAAGATAAATTCTCAAAAAATACCTTTCAATGCAATGTGATCTAATGCATTTTAACAAAAAGAAAACTCTGAGACGAAAACTAAATGAACGCAATTTTCCTTAATGCAGGGATGAATGAAAAAGGGATGCAATCAACACTGAGAATGCAATCATTGTTTTAAACACTTTGTAACAAAATTCCTCAAAAGGCTACAAGACATATGAGGTCAAGCACAAAAAGGACTTCCAAAGCATGAGCTCAAAACAAGGCATCCATTCCCTTTTACATCAAGCAATCATAGAAAGAAGACTTTTCAGTTGAACAATGAGCAATGTAATCTATGCTCACAAGTGAAAAAGTAAAGGAGAGAATGTGTAAATCATACAGAGAAAAAGAAAAGAAGGGAAAGACACACTGGTGGAGGAATTAGGGAAAAACCCCAATTTTTCACACACCCTGAAATTGGCACGACTTTTGTGGGTGAAAATAGCGCCAACTGGCGTGACTTGCTCACTAACGACTAGCGCAATTGGCCAATTGGCGTGGGTTGCTAACTGACAACTAGCGCCAATCGGCGCGACTATCAGAAAAATAAAAGCGCCAATGCCTGAACAGGAAAAAACAAAGAATTTCTCCCAACCAAGACCAGACTCACCGCTTCAAGCAAAAACTAAAAGATCGTAATTGATGAAAAACATAGGAACAAATAGGGAAATGGTCATTCGACTAAATCCATTGAATGACTAAGACCTCAAAGAGTAACAAACTCAAAGGAAACTCCCCAGTGGAGTCGCCAATTTTTTGTACAGGTAAATCTCCTCTGCAGACAGAGGCAATCCCTCTAGCCCTAGGGTGGGTCTAGCAACTATGGGAACATACTAACATCTACCTTCCTAGATTGTAAATGAAACTCAAACCAAGGAATATGACCTAACTTGTCCTGAAGTTATGTTGTCGTCTTCTGTCGAAGCCTCTTGAGCCGTCGCTCTTCTCAAACTCAATACGCGCTGCTACCAATGTTCGATTACTTATACAGACAGTCAAGACACCACGACAAGCGTAAAACCACGACAAACATAAAACAATTACAACCTATCTAACTGATCAAGGAATGATAGAAATCTCATTATAAATGTAAACGAGAGTGGAAGATAAACATCAGATGCATTTTATTATGATAAAAACAAGGGGAGTTTACAACCAAGCCTTGATGTTGAGGCTCTCCTTCAGCAGGTCTTTATCCAAGCACGTTTGCCACACCCTCATGAAAAAAGGTCCAAGATCTCACTATGTTCTCAACACACACACACAATCACACTCTACACTATTCTCTCGAAGCTATGATTGCTTCTTCTCTATGTGATCCATGTGGATATCGGTGGCCACCCATCTATTCCATTTGGATCCACACCATCAATTCTTGTAGCTTTTCACATTCAGCACCACTTACTATTTTTAGCAGTTTTTCGGGTCCTGCATTCCCGGAGCCATTTTTGGGCGTTAATGATCCAGGTGGATATTTGTGGTCACCCGCCTATTCCACTTGGGGCCCCACCATTGTCTCTTTCAATTTTTCAGTTTCGACACAACTTACTATTTTTAGCAGTCTTTCGGGTCCTGAACTTCCAGAGCCGTTTTGAGGCCCTAAACAACATTTTTTGAGCATCGGTCCTCCAGCAAATATCGATTCCAAAACGATGCCCAAAAAACGTCGTTTAGGGCCTCAAAACGGCTCCGGAAGTTCAGGACCCGAAAAACTGCTAAAAATAGTAAGTTGTGCCGAAACTGAAAAACTGAAAGAGATAATGGTGGGGCCCCAAGTGGAATAGGCGGGTGACCACCAATATCCACCTGGATCATTAAGGCCCCAAAATGGCTCCGGGAATGCAGGACCCGAAAACCTGCTAAAAATAGTAAGTGGTGTTGAATGTGAAAAGCTGCAAGAATTGATGGTGTGGATCCAAATGGAATAGATGGGTGGCCACCGATATCCACCTGGATCACTATGATTGCTAACTTTTTCAGCTATCTGTTCAACTAGCACATCAATGGAAGATGGCTATATTTATAGAGGAGAGGAGGAGGTTGGGATCTCTATAATAGTGGAAGGGAGGCCTTATCCCTTGGGAGGTTTCCCCAAAAGGTGGAAACAAGAGGCCAAAGGAGGAAGGCCATGGTTATTCAGTCGAACCACTCCCTATGACTCATCCACTAAGTTGTTGTGATCGAAACTTCACCTCTATTTTTTTTTTAACTTTCCATAAACGGATCGGCGCGAGCGGCTAACTGAGACATAGTGCCAGCTGGCGCGGGGGCTAGTGTTAATATGCCTCATTGGCGCAAGGGCATAACGAGCTGTCAGCGCCAAGGAAAAAACAGGGGTTTCTAATGATCTGTTCAGGAAATTGTTAACAGAAGGAATATTGTGCTCATGGAAAGGGATGAAATGATGGTATTTTCAAGGCATGACACTGCTTATTGGTCACAGAAATAGTCCTCCAATGTGCAGGATGGGGATTTCAGGGACAGTGACCAAAATGTTGTGTAACAGTATTGAAATAAAGAAAACATTTTATTTTTCCTTTCATAAACATTCTTGGAAGTAGTGAAATAAATAGATTGCAATAACCTATCTTGCATATAGTATAAACTAGCATTTGCACCAAAAGGGTGCAAAAACATGCCGATAGAAGTGTAGATGAATGTAGTATGCTTTTTAATTTTTGATTGGGTTAAGTGTGTTTCATTTTTTGAATCAGTTATAGTTTAGATCATGTGTTTGATGTTTTATCCACCCATCAACTTCGGATTTTCCCTTTCAAGTTAAGATAAATAAATATGTAAATATTACTAGTTAATATGGGGCGGTGGGATAGCAGGAAAATCAAACACAGTTGGAAGAACTTGAAAATTAATTTCATATTTCCATGGGGCTAGGTGCCTTATGTTGGCTCCAGGAGTGTTGTATGTCGTGGATCCATGCAAAAGACATGCAAGGAAATTTTGGAGGTAAAAGTGGTTAAAGTGGGCCAATTTCGGAGGTAAAATTCATTGGTATTCAAGGAAAATTGCAACACCTGAAATGACAAATAAAATAAAATAAAAAAATTCAATAATATAAACAAATAATTAATCTCACATAAAGTTATTTCAATTATTTAAACAAATAATCTCCTACCTTCTTTTCAAACCTTACCAATATTTCTGAAATATATCTTCAGTGAAAGAAAAAAAAAAATCCTTTCGTAAACATTCTTCAAAGTAGTGAAATAAAGAAAACATTTTCTTTTTCCTTTCATAACATTCTTGGAAGTAGTGAAATAAATAGATTGCAATAATCTATCTTGCATATAGTATAGACTAGCATTTGCACCAAAAGGGTGCAAAAACATGTCGATAGAAGTGTAGATGAATGTAGTATGCTTTTTAATTTTGATTGGGTTAAGTGTGTTTCATTTTTTTGAATCGGTTATAGTTTAGATCATGTGTTTGATGTTTTATCCACCCATCAACTTTGGCTTTTCCCTTTTAGGTTAAGATAGATAAATAATTAAATATTACCAGTTAATATGGGGCAATGGGATAGCAGGAAAATCAAACACAGTTGGAAGAACTTGAAAATTACTGTCATATTTCCATGGGGCTAGGTGCCTTATGTTGGTTCCAGGAGTGTTATATGTGGTGGGTCCATGCACAAGACATGCAAGGAAATTTTGGAGGTAAAAGTGGTTAAAGTGGGCCAATTTTGGAGGTAAAATTCATTGGCATTCAAGGAAAATTGCACCACCTGGAATGACCTGTTGGTGGCCCCTAAGGGCGAAGGCTTTCACTCCTGCTAGTGATCCCTGAGGGGCGAGTGAAATCTTGAAAGGGGGAGGCTTTCACTCCTGCTAGTGATGCATAAGAGGTGATATTTCACTCCTGCCACGTGCCTCTAGGTATTGAGCCATTAACCTGTTTCTTTACATCTAAGAACAACAAAATCTTAACCAAACATAAGCACTTTCAAAACACAGTCCAAACTCATATATATATATATATATATATATATATATATATATATATATATATAATTTTATCCTTTTCTAAGTATTAAAAATAATTAATTATATAACCCAAAATAATAATTCTCGTGACCCATATAATAGTTTTATTGGATACCTAGGCACTCATTAACATATTTTTCTATCTATATTTGGCATTTAAAAAAATGTGATTGCATTTTATGTTAGTGCCTATCCTACCCTAGTGTGATTGATTTTATAATCAATAAGGAGGGGTTAATCTATAAGCTCACTTGTAATTACTCGACAAAGTCATTCATTCACTGCATGTTTTTAGTTTTCGTTGACTGTGCATAGTTCCTTCCTCGAAGCTCTAGTCTTTTTCAAGTAGCCTGTATGTGCACTCAATCATAACATTCCCATAACAGCCGTAGGTCTCGATCTCCAACTTCGAAATATACCTAAGTCGTGCCCATCACTTTAAATAAGTCCTTTAGAATACAATAATTTTAACAGGAATTATTGTTGGTTGATAAAGTAAAAAAGAAGATGGACAGGTGTAAAAGGATGAGGTGAATCTAGTGGGAGAAGTTTCCAAGTGTGTTGAAGGGTTTACTAAAATAAAAAAGAGGCTTAAACCCTGCAAATGCTACATTTTTTTCTGGTCTAAATATTGAGGGGACAGCCACTCTAAGATTCAAACAGAACTTCGAACATTTACCAGGTAACACTCAATGAATTAAACCTTGCAAAAGATGCATTTGTTTCTGGTATGAATATTCAAGGGACGGTCACTCTAAGATTCAAATAGGAATTCGCATTGTTTACACCATTTTTTCTGGTCTGAATATTGAAGGGATGGTCACTCTGAGATTAAAACGGGACTTCGGGCGTTTACCAGGTAAAACTCAATGAATTAAACCCCGCAAACGTTGCGTTTGTTTCTGGTATAAATATTGAAGGGACGGTCACTCTGAGATTCAAACAGGAATTCACACTGTTTGCAGCATTTGTTTCTGGTCTGAATATTGAGGGGACGGTCACTATGAGATTCAAACAAGACTTCGGACGTTTACCATGTAAAACTCAATGAATTAAACGCTGCAAACGTTGTGTTTCTTTCTGGTATGAAAATTGAAGTGATGGTCACTCTGAGATTCAAATAGGAACTCGCACGTTTACCAAGTAAAACTCAATGAATGCTATAAGGAGTTCACGGTTGCCAATTAAATTCATTCTCACAATAAAGCAAATCACCTATGCAATGTATCTTTCAAGGAGTCTAGTCACTGAATAAACTAGTTCTCACCGCAAAATAAATGATGTTAAATGCGTTCTTGAAAGATATTGATCTATTAAATTTCTCCTTGTTCCATTAAATTTCCCCTTCGTGAGAAAGAATGGACTGAGAGCTTTCCTTGGACTCTCAAAGTACGCACACCTCCACTTTCTAGGGCATGAATGCCTTTACGTTTAAGGCTGATCAGTTCTCTAGTCGAATTTAAATTTGCAACGACGGAGGTAAGAAATTTTGAAAAGGCGTGAATATTTTGGACATAGTTTCTATTTAAAGTTCCTATCTTTTCCTGTGTGCATAAGAGAAGGAGCATCGATGTTATTTTTTTCTGTCTACAACTACAATAGAGTCTTCAGATACAATTGATAATGTGAACACTAAGATTCAAGATAACGAGGGTATTCCTACTGACCAACAACATTTAATTTTTGTTGGCAAGTAGTTGGAGCATGGGAGAACTCCGGTTGATTACATATTTAGAAAGAGTCAACTCTAGGCCTAGGTCTTCTTCTCAGAGGTGGTGCCAAGAAGAGAAAGAAGAAGACTTACACCAAGCCTAAGAAACTCAAACACAAGAAGAAGAAGGTAAAGTTGGTTTTTCTGCAATACTACCTCTATTAATACATAGTCCAGTCGAATCGAATCTTGATGATAGCATTGGTAGGTTTTCAAGAAGGGGGTTGTCAAGAAGGGGGTGTATCATGCACTTCTCTTTGCATATTTGTAACATTGTGCAGCATGTTCATGGGCTCTCAATGTGCGTCCTTCGATGATTTCTTCCAGCCGAGTTGGGTTGTTGGTCATGTCATGTCCCAATGGGGAGGTTCTCCAGCTCAAGCTTGATAACATTTCTGGAATTTATTTATTCTATTTGTATCCCATTTCTCTGCTTTTACTAGTGATTGCGTTTCTACTGCATCTATCAAGTCTCATTAATATTGTTGTGTTTGTAGCTGCAGGATTTTCTGTGAAGAGCACATACATCTTTGGAAAAAGCATGTGCAGATTAAGCTTATTCCTGAGGACTCTGCTGGAATTGTTATTGCATTCTATGTATTTTTTAAGCATTTTATGTAACTGTCACTTGATCAAATTATATTGCATTTCTTGTAACTGTCACTTTCCATACATTTTTGGTATTTATTAATTCTATTTTTTATCCCATTTCTATGGTTTTACTAGTGATTGTGTTTTTTCTACATCTATCAAGTCTCATTAAGATTGTTGTTATTGTGTTTGCAGCTGTAGGATTTGCTTCAAAGAGCACGTACATCTTCGGAAAAGCGAATGTGTAGACTAAGATCGTTCCTAACGACTCAGCTATCAATGTTATTGCATTATATCTAACTATCACTTGCCATTTATTAGATCATATTATATTGCATTTCTTAGGTTCTTGATTAAGTTTGATCAACGATTCATTTTATACTTTACACTTGGTGATAATGCAGATGGCTTCCCAAGGCGATCAGCATGACGAATTCAACTTTGAATTTTTATGCTTTATACTTGGTGATATTTCATATGGCTTGTTACCTCGGTTGATCTAAAACTTCTTCCTATTCGAATCTCACACCCCTGACCCAAAAAGGGGAGGTAATGAAATTGGTTCTCTATTATTGAAGATCGAACCTAGATCAACCCTCCATTAGTCCATGAAACTTTGTTGAGCATACCTCATGTTACATTGTTGAGTATACTTCATGTTAAAACACTTTAATGAGGAATTCAAATACATTGGCATAATCCTGGTGCACTTTAACACATTCAAAGACACTGGCGTAATCCCAGAAAGTGGGGTCTTGGCGTAATCTCGGAAAGTGGGGTCTTGTACGGGGCACTGTTGAGATTTCGTGACACCTGTTGAGGACGGCGAATCTCAACAATGTCACCAACAAGAACCCCATAATAGAATGCCTATCGGAATAATAACAAGGAAAGAAATAAAGAAGAGATAGAGATGAAGTGTTGTTGCTTACTATCAAACAAATTATACCAAACAATGTCCATTAAACCTTATTTTATAGAATTTTTATACTCCTAAAGGAGGCACCACTCCCATGCAATGTGCCTGCATTGACTTGTGATGAAGTGAAGTGAAGGAGAAACAAGTGAATTATACTCTTCTTATGGTTAACAATACTTTTGCAATCAAGGTGGCCAAGAATCCCATATTACATGAGTAAACCAAGCACATCAAGATAAAGTACCATCTGATTAAATATCATGTAGAGGGAAATACTATTCATTTGAGACATTGTTCCACAAATGAGAAAATTGTTTACATCTTCACCTAATCACTTAGAAGAGAGAATTTTGAAAAATTTAAAATGATGCTTAGACTCAAAAACACCCATTCAAATTAAGTGGGGAATGTTAGATACATAATACTTTGGATTTTTTGTTGTTTTACATAATTCAGAGGTACGTGAAATGAATAGTCTTAAAAAAGAACAATAGTCCCTCATGGAAAGTGAAGAAAATAGTTATTTCCTTTTGTATATGTGCATCCTTTGAGTTACTGAATTATCACAAAAATGTGAAGGTATTCCTCTTCCCATCCTGATTTTCTTAGAATCCATGGCACATACATTTCTATATGCCCTAGTGGTTATATGGCCTAATTGTCTCATCACTTTAAAAGGAATGACATCAATTGTTGCTCCTAAATATAGCATATGGTTGTTGCTTCTCCCAAATTGAATGCCTTGTCTTCTTGTTAAATTAATATCTACACAAGATCAGTAGATTTCAATTCACTCAAAAGTTCCATTTCAATCTAGGTATTGTAAAACGTAGAATTAGTAGGTATTGGACTGTACAAGATAAATTTATTCCAAGCACAAGCAAGTTCACAAAGTTTCCAATGTATTAGATACAAAATTTATTCGATGCATAATATAAAATTATAAATGATTTTAATGCTTGCAGTATTTCTATTTTGCCATTTATCTGATTATAAGAACACAAACAAGGTTGTTCTAATATTTTCATCTGGAAAAATCACAACTTTTTATTAAGATAGTAAAAATCTACATGTGCACATGCCATGAGGCATTCAACCTGTCATTCAAAAACATGGTACTCAAAAAACCAGACTCTAAATAAACAAGTACAATAATTTATTGTTTGGTCTCTTTCTCTTTTTTAGGTATTTCACAAGGACATCTTGATCTTTCCCTTCAGCTGTTATGGCTCTGTATGCCTTGCTCCCAGCCTGGTCATACGTCTATGCTGCTTCAAGGGTGGTGGAACATCAACTGCAATAATAAAGAAAAATAAATTCATATTTATAATTATTATTATTACAAGTGTTTTATTAATAAAAAGAGTAGTAGAATGTTCTTTACCTGCCTCAGTATTGGAGGGATGCAAAATACTTTCAAACGTGGCCATATGTTCCTCCTCTTCTTTGGCCTCATCATGTACATGCTCTGGAGTAGAAACAAGAAAGATTATACTTAATACACCATTTGCATTTAAATATTTTTAATTGTAATCCACACTATAAATTTTTTATAACACATGAAATACCTCCAGTACCGAGTTGAACATCAGTTTCAAGAGGAACTCCACCATCACTAGGCTCATGTGTTGTATCTACATTGTGTGCTTTCTTTTTACAATCAAGCATATTACTTTATGGCCAAAAATAATAACCAATAGATTGCACAAGTAATAATTTATAAATGTTCTTTGTTGCTTTTATTTACTTGAGTGTTACGTTGGGTGTTGGAAGACTTTGAAGACGGTAATATTGTCCTACATTCAACCACAACTTGATATATGTGCTTGCAAGAAAGCTTGAGGTCTTCCTCCATGGGAGCCTCTTTGAATTGTGACCCCTGAAATTTTGCATGAGAGCATGATTTTTTCTTCTTTTGTGATATTAAATTAAAATTGTTAAGAATTTATAATTTGAATGTAATATCTATATATATATATATATATATATATATATATACTTACAATTTTTGCAGCTAGTTTTGAGTAACCACCCGGGCCAAGATGATGCTACCCATTTTTAGCTACTCTAGCCTTCGTGGCTTTGGATGTATCTAGGAGCCTATATTGGAAATATTGAAAAAATTAATTAGATTTCACAATGATGATAAAGCATCATAATTACATTTTTAAAACTGCCTCGTACCTTCCTCGTCTGGGTGGTGTCTTCCCTTCTTTTCGAAGTTCCTTCTCGTTTTCATCTGCCACGAGGGCTTTCCACTACCTCTTTGGAATCGCCGGAGGGAGCTCATATGACCTGGTCCTTTCCAATTGACACCTATAGTAGTCCCACAAATGTTTTAAATGTATGTTTTCCTTCTAGGTAAACCTAGTTTTGTTGAAGGTACCCTCATTGAACAAGCCAACCATTGTGTTCATAAGTTTATTCTTCAAGTTGGAATTTTGGGATTCCCAATTTGTGTGGATGGTGGGCCCAAAGAGTTCCAAGATTTGGTCATACAAATGCTTATAGAATACATTGTTTCCTGCAAAACGATATTATCATTACTTTAAAATAATCACAGACTATACGTTAATTTTAATTAGATTGTACTTAATATTTAAAACACTTCTTAAATACTTAGAAGTTTCTCTAATTTCATGGGGACATGGTCATCATATACCAAAAATGTATTCAGTAGTGTTCCCATGCTAGTAACATGGGAAGACCTGGGAAAGCTCACTTCAAATTGTGCGATGGGATCATGCTCTGCATCCACAACATCATGTGCAAATCTTGTTGTATGTTGTTCAGGGGGTGCAGATCCTAGTGTGTGTGGTTCTGCAGGTGTATCGGTCTCAATGATCGATTCATCATTCACAGCAGGAGCATCGACGCTGATACCAACGTCGGTCCCCATAGTCATAGCATGAGTATCGTACTCACTCAAAATCTCATGCAAAATAAATATTTTTTTTATAAAGGATGAGATAATTAAAATCATAAATAAATAAATGGGCTAATTAAATGAGTTTCTCATTGTAACAACCCCTGGTTGATTTTCATATAAATAAAAATAAGACCAAGGTCATGGGAAACACATTCCAAGCTTAATGTTGGGAAAAACATAGTGATGGGTATCACTAGTGATTAATTTATGGCTATGGACACTGGAAAGGCATTGGCAAAGGCAAAGTGGAAATAATTGACATTTTATTTGTGAAATAAAGGAAGATAGGAGAAAAGGAAGGTGAAGTGGCACAACTTTGCGTGAGAGGGAAATTGAAGGAAAATGAAGGAAATAGATGCCTCAATGATAAAAAGGATTCTAAGGATTAGTTCATAGCTTTTGACAATTCAGTTTTGGGAGCTCTCTTATATTCTCTCATTCTCTCATAGTCTTACACACTTAGAGAATTCTTGTAGCATGCTTGGAGCGGTCTAGTATTCACTTATATTTTTAGAGGAAGAAGGAAAAGGAAAGCAAGAAAGTACAAGGAAACAATTGGATCAACAACTATAGTTAGATTTTTTGGCAGAAAACAAGTTGTATGTGTGATTTCCTTGCTGATTTATTGATGCATGGTATATGCATTTGATTTTTTGGTTATGTGTTGTCACTAGCTTGGAGATTGCCTGGATTGATAGTGGTTTTCGCCTTGCTTTTCCATTTCTTGGATAACCATGGTGTTGTGGGTTTTCCACTTGATTTTTTTTCTAATTGGTGCTCATGTTCCTTACAGTTGTGGGTTGGAACAAACGCTCTAGAATCCCTGGAACAACTTGGGTTGAGTTACTAGTCCTGGAGCCTAGGTTGGGACAAACGCTTTTGAGCCCTTAGTGGGTTGAGTTACTAGACCCTAGAGTCAAGTTGGCCAAATGCACCGAAGCCCTGGAAAGGTTGTGGTTGAGTTACTAGTTCCTGGAGTTGTAGACATCTTGGGTAGAGATCGATCTAGTTGGTGTTAGTGATGTTCGACCGTGGAGATGGAATCATTGTGGTTGAGATTTGAGGTGGTTTGGCCTCTAGAAGCCCTTGCTTGGTTTTGTATTTGTTTATTCCATGAGATCCCACATTCGTGCATGGAATATGGTGTAGGTTTTATTAGTTGAAAGAGAGATTTGGTTCAGCCCAATTTATGGTTGGGTGGTACGTGGAAGTCCCTGACTTGGTTGGTAATTTCATATGTTAATATGAGAAATTTTCCTATTGTGATCTATGAGAATTTGTAGTATTATATTGGTGATATTGTGGATGATTTTCCATGGTTTCTATGTTGATTATTTTCTGGTTATATGTTAGTTATATGATGTGTACCATCTATGGCTCTTGTCATGAATCATTTAGTTATTGATTGACTGATAAATATATGGACTAATAAGTATTGTTGCAACTAGGTGGAGAGATCATAGAGCCTTATTGGTCCTAATTATATGAATATTAGACTCTTATGATCAAATATGCATTCATTACCTATAGGTTACATGTTTTCCATATGTTTGACAAAATGTCTAGTGTGTTCTAGGCAGTCTAGGTCAATTTCTTGATTTGATTTTGAATGTTTAGCTTTTTCCTTGTGTCAATAATGATTCTAGAAAGTCTCAAACAGTTCTGAGCAGTGGTCTGGAGGCTGGCCTAGAATTATGGCTCAGATCTCAAGACCACATCGTCTGAACTAGAGATTTTAAGCTATAACCGCATGGAAGCAATGCATGCGGTTGGAGCCCTATAACAACACCCTTGCCATGTTGTGCATACGGTTGGGGCTTAAGATGTGATAAAAGCAACCCCAACTTAGGTTTTGGTCACCTGGGGAGGTTCATTAGCCCCTGAGTGTCCTGTAATCCCTGAGGAAGGTCAGAAAAATTTCAGTTTGTCGGCCCCACTTCCATAACTAAAGCTTGGAGGTCAAGTCGTGTCTTTGTAACTCTTCGCCTCATGTTTACCCTAACAGGCCAGTGAAATTGGGTAAATGTGGGAGGTGGTGGCTATACTCACCCCATAGTGATGAATTTGGCCCATCATGATTTTGATTTTGCCTCTTATCTCTTATGTCTACAACTCAATCAGAATTAAAGAATTGAGTTTCTTGTTTAGTTTCATTTGAAGGTTCTTTGTTGTTTGGATCAGATCAGTGGAATAAAAAATTTCTTCTTCACTAAGCACTTCCTTAGGAGCATATGTGGACTACGCTGAGGTTTGTGCCTTCCCCTTGTCACCATGTTTATCAAATAAGTGTAATTTGTAATTTTATTCTACCATCCTCAGCTATAAACATTCAAAGATTTGAATTTGATGAAACATTTTAGATCAATAAAATTTCCATTTTTTACATAAGAGGGGAAGTTTAGCGAGTTAAATACTTGCTCATAAATATCATGATATCTTGAAATTCCATTATGACAAATTAAAAAAATCAAGCAATTCATCCACAATTATTCATCATTATATTAATAAGAAAACCCCTATTGACATATGTCTAAATTTATATAGAAACTTCACCTTATACCTTGGGCACTTGTATCAAAGAAAGAAAAATTATTTTTATACAGAAGTCTAAGGCTACATCAGGTTTGAAATTGCAGTAATTGCTACAAGTTCTCTTGGAAAGGACAAAATCCACGAATTTACAATAGTTTTCTGTAAAAAACACTTCTAAAAACCCGCAAATATATGCAAATGGGGGATTTGAAACTTGCAAAAATATCCTTAAGAGACGCATCTTCACCCCTAGATTTTCTCAAGAAATGAGGGTTTCTAAAAAATACCTCGTTTCTGGTTGTCAAGGCCCCAAATGGTAATTTGATTCTTGGCTCTAATACCAGGCTAATATGTGAGGAAATCATCAGTAGAAGAATAGAAACTTGAATATTGGGTCTAATACCAAGCTAATATGTGAATATATCATCATTAAAGCACGAGTTAGTAGGGTGAATCACCGAAGGAAAACATTAATTTTTTATTCATTTTTAGGTTTTACTTACATGGGAGATGAGACGGTCCATTACAAGTGGTTGGCTTTATTATTTAATTAACAAAGGTGTTAGCACATACAACTACTCTTTCTAATTGGCCTTTTCCATGTTGATAGTAAGATTGAGGTCCCAAGATAACATCATTTTGTTGGTTTAAGTTGGTGTTGCCTTTTAATTTGGAAGAACTCATTTTAATGATATAAGAATTTGGTGCTACCTTTTAATTTGGCGGCGCTCATTTTAATGATATAATAAGAAGGAACTGCCAAATGAAAAGGCAGCGAATGGTACCCCTGATGAAAACAGAAGCGCTGCCAAATCAACAGACACTTCATGATTCGTATCGTTTCAAAAGGTGGTGCTACCAAAATAAAAGCCATGCATTTTAATGATTTTAACTAGACAAATGGACTACTGGCAAGGAAGAATGAAGACTGAAGTTAAGTGGAGCATGATGAATGTGTGAGGTAGCATAACAATCATTGTCATTTTGTGTTTTGACCTGTCACCTAAGGGTTTGATTTTTTTACGGCCAAGGAAGGGAGGTGGAAAATCATTACTGCTACCTGTAGGAACACATGTGAAGGTCCAAGGAGAATATAAAAGCCCAACGAAGAAGGGAGAATCCATAGCAATATCGAGGAAGAAGTTCACTAAATATTTGTTCGTTATCAATCACCTTCAATAGCGCTATGGGTGCCATGACTAGAATAATTTTTAACCAAGAATGGACCTCAAATTCTAACCAAGGTTAGGGGAGGACACTAAGGGCATTATGCCATAAATGGTGCTTCTTAGGTTCAACCACCATTAAAAACACATAAAATCCAAAAAACATTCCCTCCCTTTGATAATTTTAAATTATGAGTGGTTTACTAAGGGACATTATGATATTATCGATAACACTAATGGGCCTTTTGGTCTTAACAATGATCAAGAAAGGATAACAAAGACCTTGGGAATTTAATAAAGCTTCTTAGTTGAAGCATTTTGAAAGATGCATTAAAAGACCACATAAGACCTTTATATGAGATTTGTGGCCTCTAAATGAAATATGACCACCATTTTTTGGTTTTAGGAAATAATAATGGATTTTAAGGCTTAGATCACGGTTGAAAAGGAAAACAAGGGGCTTATGGAATGAAATTAACCTTTTAGGTCTTATAACTGTGAAGAAGGCCTACAACCATGTCACATAATGTCCTTTATGTGAGGTGTTTCACTTCCAAGTGATATTCCAAGAGTCATTTGGTGGTTTTTCACAAAGAGGATGGGTATAGGGGCCTTAACTATGTTTTGGAGAGGAAAATAGGTTATTTTCCCCTAGAACAAGCTTTTAGTGATAAATATTTATGTTTGAAACATGTCAAGGGGATGGAGTTTTAAATGTTTTTTTATTTTATGTAACAATAATGCATACATGTTATTAATGTGTGTGCATTCGTATGAATTTAGAAAAATATGTGGGATTGCTCTCTTGATTTGAAAATTTTGATTAATGATTTTCAATTATTGCTCTCTTGATTTGAAATACCCTTCAAAGGAATATGTTCAATCTTTCTTACACTTAGGGGAGAAGGAAATACATGATTTGTTTTAACTTTTAAAAAAATTGCAGATTGCCACCAAGGAGATTCAGTCCTGTCCTTCAAATAAATCTCACAACCCCCTCAGAAAATGAAATATGACCTCTGAAAATTCATAGCCTTGTAGAGAAGATAAGCTAAATTATTTTAATTAAATTTTTATAATTAACCTACAAAAATTCTAAGCTCTAGAGGCCTAAAGATTTTGATAATTCTCCAAACAATAAAGGTTTCAGATCTAAGAATGAAAGATGACTTTCTTGAGCCCTAGGCTAAGATACATTTTCTTCCACAAAGGACTGCGGTTCTTTTGAGAAGATGTGATCTTAGAGCTGAGGCCCCAATTTTGTGTTGCTCGGGTAAAATGTCGGCTGATCAATTAACCTATGATTAAACCTTGCAAAGGAATACGTTCAAGCTACCTTATTCTTAGGGGAGAAGGAAATACATGATTTGTTTTAACTTTAAAAAAAATTGTTGATGGCCACCAAGGATACTCGGTCTTGTCCTTCAAATAAATATTACTCCCCCCTTAGAAAAATAAATATTACCTTTGAAAATTCACAGCCTTACAAAGAAGATAAGCTCAAAAATTTTAATTAAATTTTTATAATTAACCTGCAAAAATTCTAAGCCCTAGACTCTTAAATATTTCAATAATTCTCCAAGCAAGAAAGGTTTCATATATGAGAGTGAAAGATGGCTTTCTTCAAACCTTGGGCAAGAGACATTTGCTTCCACAAAAGTCTGAACCAATGTGATTTACTCACAAAACAAGAATAATCAAATTAGTTTCTTAACTGCATATTTGTTTCCCCTTTGTGCCACCGCCTGCTTGAATTCCCTCGTGCTCTCAAATTCCCTCGTTCCTTCGTTCCCTGCTTCAACACCCCTGCTCTTCTTTTCTTGATTAGCTATAAGAACCCTTTTCGATTAATGTTGTAATAAGAAATTAGTCCACAACATTATACCATATATATTATATGTTTTATATATATTATATATTATATATTAATATTTTTTAAAGGATATTAAATATTAATATATCATCAATATATATGGTTAGGTGATTAGGAACAATTATAGGGTTATAGGATATTGTGAGGAGTTTCACCACCTTACATTTAAGGGAATAGTTGAAAGACAATTGTTAAGGAGGTTGAGGATGATGAAGGTGAGTAAATCTGTCAAGCATCCCTAAGGATAAGGAAATGCAATATGGTACTACAGAGAAGCCCAACATAATGTCAATGGTAGATTACTAGGATGTGAATATCATTTCATAAGTTGCAACCTTGCTTAGAGAATATGAGAATTTTTCCATGGAGTTTATAGACATTAATGGAATCAAAAGATAGTTAGGGGAGAGGAAAATCAAGTTGAACCAAATGTCAAAATTATCAAGAAGTGGTCCTACAAGATGTATTCTTGAGCGGGGAAGAACTCAAAGGAGAAAACGGTTCTTATGTCCATGACACTTTCTTGATCACATTCAATGTTTAGGTGCCTGACCATGTTGCAGGAAGGAAACATGTTCTTTCATCAATGGGTTATTAGGATATTATCAAGTAGTATAAGAAGACAAATTTTGATACAAAATGGGGTTTAGAAAATTTCATGCATTTTGGACTTAAGGATGCCCCTACAATTTTTTCTAAGATGGTCATTGTAACATTCAAATAATACATTCACGAGTTTTGGAGGTTTATCTAGAAGCTTGGACAATGTACAACATACTCAAAAATCATGTAGCTATTGGGGCTTATGTTTGAGAATATTCATCGTCACATATTTCTTTCAATTTGAGTGCATTTGTTTGGATTCCTTTTAGCACATTATTAGGTTATATTGTATGTGGAGATGGCGATCTCATTGCTTCTACTAAAATTGTTGTTTTTGTGAACCTAATGGCTTCTGCTAACCTGCTTATAATGTGGTCCACATTATGCCATACTGAGTGTTAGGTATATAAACCCACCTTACTTTAAATGAATGTAGCTTTAGTTAAATTAACATAGAGAGAGGGATCATGATTGACTATGTCGAACAATTCCTCATATAATGATCGAGGTTGATTTTATCAACCTATTCCTTGCCTATAAGTAAGGATTATGCATTAGAGAAATACATTCATTTATTCATTCATCATCATTATTCTATATATCATTTGTAAAGAAGGAACATGAATTTGTGATAAAAGAACAAAGCACCATGGATTGAAAAAGATTTTGTGTGTAATAAGATAAGTCTTACAGTGTTTCTATAGAGAGTTTTCCTCCCAAAACCACATTTTCATTATTTATGGATATTTAATTGATTGTATTTATGCTTACATTTGTTTATGAATTATAAGGGTATATTAATAATTTATGTTTGTGAATGGATATGAGTTGTTAAATCGGTTATATTAGGCTTGGAATATGCCATATTTAGCTTATAACATGTCAAGTTTAGGAGTTCATTGAGGAGCTAGCCACCTATAATATTTGATTATACCAAAAGCTGGCTAAGAATTTTTGAGCCTCCAAGGAACAAATTTATTACTAAAAATTTTTGGCTCTTGAAGACTCCTTGAAGGCCTCATGCCTTTGTCCAAAAATCTTCATTACTATTTCCATTTTATACTCAAAAAATTCTGCTGATTCCAAGTGAAATACTGCTGAAAAACCTTCATTTTCTCCCCTTTTTCTCCATAGAAACTCCCTTGTTTTCATAAATCCTCTTCTTCCATTTATGAAAATCACTTTCCCATAGTTAAAAACCCATTTTTTAACTATCCCGAAACCATCAAATTCCATTGAAAATTATGAAAAATTCATAAAAAATACAAGTATTATGACTATGGACTTAAACCCCTTTGGGCTAAGTCCTAACCACTCCCCCCCCCCCCACATACCCACGCGTTAAAACCAAGCGCTAAAACCTTTTTGACACTAATTGCATCGCAAAAACTCAAATGTGCAAGTCTTTGACATGTTTCCAAAAGTTCCGATGCGATTGGTTTTGCATTGAAAAAGCCTCGATCGCATTATATTTAATATATATCCTGTGGGCCCGACCCGATGTTTAAAAAAATTGTAAATATTTCATGCCTGATCCGATTTTTCCTTTGTAAAACCCAAAACCCACTTTCCCGAAGTTATTAACCAAAAACCAAAGTCACGTGTTTTAATATAAAAAATGGGTAGATTAAAAAGACCCGATCGCGCAATCGCGATCGGAGAATTCACAATGGGTTGATCGGAAAGACCAGGCCCGCATTTCTGATTGCGATTGGCCTTTGATGTACTAAGCCTCGGGCCCTTTGCGTTCCATATATCTGAAGGCCCCGTAGGCGGGCGCCTATCCTTTATATATATTTTATTTCCGCCCTGATCCATTAAACCTTTGTTTATATTAAAAACTTTGGGTTTTGGTATATTATAAGGGTTTCCGCCGGTTCGTTCTAAAAACTAATCTCCACCGTTGATCATAAGCCGATCAAATGGCCAGTGCCCAATCGCATCGGGGTTTTCCATCGCATACACTTGTTTTCTCCCGCCGATCAGCCATCCCCCGATTCATTCTCCACTGTTGATCTGACCCTCAGATCAACGGTCCACACTACATCACATCACAAATTTTCATCGGGTGTGTTTATTTGTTCGCCCCGATTGCCGATCCCTGATTGGTTATCCACCATTGATCTCCTCTCCGCCTTCCGTGATCCAACGGTCCTCATTAACTCCGATCACAAGTCTTACCCTTTCTTCAAAAACCCTCTGATTCACTCTCCGCCGTCGATCTGATCTGTAGATCGATGACCAACGCTTAATCGCATCGGAGTTTTCCATCACATGCATTTACTCTTTCCCTCGATTGTTGTTCCTTCGATTCGCTCCCCATCGTTGATCTGATCCTCGGATCCAACGGCCATCGCTTAATCGCCTCCGCCCTCTTGATTGTGCAATCACATCGGAGTTTCTCATCGCACCCTTTTCCTCCTCCCGCCGATTGCAATTCCCCGATTAGATCTGGACCATCCACGTGTCCCGATCCAACGGTTGTGATTTTTTCCCTGCCTTATAAATAGTTTAACCCAAAAAACACAGGATTTCTTAATCATTTTTGTGTTTTGCAAGTGTTTGAATGGTTTTCCATTGTATAATGAAGGAAATTCGAGGGTTGGTAAAGACGTTTTCTGTGCCCTCGAGCTATTAAAAAGAACCATTCACAGGTTTAAATTCAATAATTTATCAATGTTTCATGAGCATTGATAAACACGTAAAATGGCCTGTGTGGCCCTGCACATCGACAAGACATTGTTTTATTCAAAAGAACAGCTAAAGAGTATAAGTTTGAAGACAAAGCACACCAGATGAAGATTGAAGATGGATCTGGGGAATTACGGCTAAGAATGATTATCAAAAGCATAATTCCCTGGATTAAAACACATTTAACAGAAAATCATAAGTGTTTCACTGATAGAAAGGCTTCCACTGCTTCAAATGAGGTGAATTGATTCCTTAGCTACCAAAAGAGCCACTTGTTTCCTCAAAGCATTCAAATAGAGGCTGAACTTACTACAGAATCAGATAGTTTGCCTCAACGTAGCCGAGGAGTTACTGCTGCAACAAAATAAATACAGAAATATCTACAGAATTACTCCACACAGCACACAGAGCCTCAAAGTCAAATAAAGCTCCCACTGAGCTTTGATATTTATTTTAAAAAAGTTAGTACAGTAGTCCACCTGTAAAATTATCCATCAAGCCCCTCAAAAGGGCGAGAAGTCTTGAATCTGTATTAATTTCCTTAAGAGATCTTTTGTTAGATTTCACCTCCTCATTCTTCTATAAATACCTCAGTAGAAGATGAGAGACTGTTGGTTGCAGAACTTTGAAATACATTTGAGCTCAAAATTCTGATTGTAAATAGTGTTCACTGGCCCTTGGAGCTCTGCTTGTGATAGATTAGTTAGGTTGAATAGTGAAGATGATTGCTGAACTGAAACATTGGACTTGAAGACTGTAATTGGTTTGACATCAATATAAAAGTTGTTTCTTGGGATCCTGGTCTATATCATCGGTGAACTGTACCTCTCTTTGTTATTGTTTTCCTTCTATGTATGTCCTATTGTTGACTATTTCCCTTATAAAGAACAACACGCATAGAGTTAGGACCTAATGTATATCAGTAACCTTCTCTGACTGAAAATATTTATCTTAATGTTTTCCTCCAAATTTTTTATTTAAGAATGATTTAATACAGTTAAGCAGTTAGGAATGTTGGAGTTCTCTCGTCATAATGTTTGCCTTAAACATTGTTCTTAAAAGTTATTTTCCTTATTGTGCTTATTAAAGATGACTATGGAAGATACGGTGTGCCCTGGTCCTAGTTTTTTCTCCAAAAGCAGATTCTAAAAGTTTCCCTCGGTGTTAACTGAAAGCAGACTAGGTTTAAAATTACTTTATCTGATCTTAAGTTGCATTTTGTTCCCCTTATATGTTTTCATACTTTCTGAAGGTAATTATGTGGATTACTGGATTGTTTGTCAATTAAGCTACTTTAATACAACTTGCCCAAGAAGTCAATGGTTAGCCCTGCACTTGGTTGGTTTTAAACAGTTACTTAAAAGGCTTTTCTTGTTTGGACTGACTATAAATACTTTGTGAAATTATTATCAGTTTCCACCCCTCCAACACTTTAATGTTTCCATTCCATCACTCTAATCTCAAATAATCTTGTGGTATAGATGACTTGCCCCTTGCATCACTCTTGATGTTTTTGTTTAATTAAAGTCCAGATATAACTCCATAGCCCAATGGACTAAAAACCAGCGTCATATCTATCTTTTAGCCAAAGCTGTTCTACTTGCTTGCAACTTCTCACCTTTGAAACTCTTTGCATTCATGACTTTACGCCTCAAACAGTAATCATGCTCAACCATCCAAAAAACAAAACAAACCCTTGGCCTTCATAACTAGCCTAATATCATTATCCCAAACTTCAAAGACAAATCCATCTTTGTACATATTGGAGAGATCCCTCTCCGGATTCAGGAGGGCTAGATCCTAGAATCCCAAAGTTGGTTGAAACGATGTTGTTTCTGTAATTGGACTCTACCAATCTTGCTAATAAATTACAGATCCCTAACATTTCTGGCGACTCCACTAGGGAGTGAGTGTTTTTGATACCTTTTAAGACCTTAGAAACCCTTGATTCAAGAAAAAATTGTGAGTAAAAGCAGCCTTTTCAAGCACTACCTAAGCTAGGTAATCATGATGAAACTTATTTGAATCAGTGACAAACTAGGCAAACCCTAGGGTTCTCGTAAGACTTTATCTAACCTTGAAAAATCAGTTGGCTTAGCCATAAGAGTAAACTGTCTTTGTCTCATAACCGTAGCTAAGTTTTGAAACAGAGTTAGCATATTCTTAGAAACCACACAACTGAAAAATAACTTAGAAAACCTAAAAATATTTTAGATTGGTATTCAATAAACATGGTGGTGGACCATAAAACCTTTTACCTCCTTAGGAGCTAAAAACTTCCACCTGGCGACTCCACAATCCTAAACAGACCTTAAGACTCCACTGGAAAGAACCCTTATCATTATAATATCATTCAAACTCAGTTAGAGGACTGTAGGATTAAAATATGTGCAAACATATTAGTTAACCTTTTAAAGATTGTCATATCTGGTTGGACTTTTCTTTTTCATTTGGGTCTAAAAACACAGCATAGTGGCTCCTAGAAAGATTCACACTAAAGCCCATCCTGACCCTTATCCACCTGAGATAGTTGATAACCCAGAAAGTATCCTTTGGAAGTCTCCTAGGATTAAATTATCAACTGTTTTCAAATCACCCTTGAGAGCTAATTCAGTCCCTGAAAATATTTCAGCTCTACAACAATCACAAGCTGACTTAGTAAATCCATTTAGAACTAGGTCATTTGATTATATAATTCAGCTAGATTCTGAGTCTTCACTTTCATCCTCGGAGACAAGTGAACATCCTGGTAGTAGAGAAACAACACCACCTGATCTACACTTCCTGTTGAATTTAGGTGTCTCTCATCCAAGATCGGCTCAGCAATCTACTGTTGTTCCATCCACATCTACTCATCCTTCATCCATTGTTCGAACCACTCCACTTCAGCCCACTTTCCCTTTTGTCAACCCACCTGTGAATCCACCTCCACCCCCTATCATGGCTGCATGGTATGCTCCCCTAGTCCTTCCTGCACCATTAGTCAATCTTCCACAGGACTATCAATCCAAAATTCCATTATATGATGCTAGCAATGCTACAACTGCATCACAACATGTGGATAAGATGAATGACTACTTTGACAGAAATGAAATTGATGATGATTCTGTCAAGCTTAGATTATTTTCTCAAAGCTTAGGGGGAGAAGTAAGAAAATGGTTTAAAATCTTAGCCCCCCATAGTATAAACGATCTCCCAGGCTTCCATCAAACTTTCTTAAACAAATGGGAAGTGAAGAAGAATCCTCTCCAAGTCCTTTCTGATTACAAGAACCTCCATAGAAACCCCGGGGAAAGTGTCCAAGCTTATTGCACTAGGTTTAATAGTGTGTATAATGCACTTTCCCCAGAACTAAAACCTCCACAAGGCTCAGCTTTAAACAATTTTCCTGAAGGGTTTGACTCTGACATGACTTATTCGCTAAGAGAGAGATATTTTGCAACTCTTGAAGATATGCAAAGAGGCGCTCTTTCTGTGGAAGTCAACTTAATGGAGAAGAGAGCAAGGATGAAAGTTGAAAAGAGAGTATCCTTTAGAGAGGAATCCACACCTTCTACTTCCAACTCAAAAATGGAGAAAATGATGGAGGAGATGATGAAAGAGATGAGCATAATCAAGAGAGCACAAGCAAGCCAAAACCAAACTGCTCCTCAAAATAGAAACCAGAACCAGAATCAGAATATTAGAAGGAACCAACCTCCAAATATACCTAGAGAAGATGATCAGCAGATCACTCCTCCCTTTCATCAAAATTACTTAAGTGAGGTTGAGGAAACAGATCATATAACAGAGGAAGAGGATATTAACATGTTGGAGGTAGATAATGATGACTTTGAGATTCACTACGATAGAAAACAAGGTCTATACACACCTTATGATGACAGAAGATATTATGATAAAATTTTTTATCAAGACATGGAAAATGTCATCATAGAGCCTCAGAGAGAATATGACCTTAGAAGAAAAACCAGTCAACAGCCCTCCAACACCATAACCTCTGACAAATCTTCACAAAACAGCACTACAAACAAACCTAAAGTTGTCAAACAAAAGGATAAGATAGTGGCTGTAAATTTTAATAAGGGAAAAGAGAAAGGCACTCAAAACAAAGAAAAACAAAGTGCAGACCTTAGTAGTACTGACACTTCAGCTAGTACTCCTGTGAAAATAATTTTATCAAGTGTAAATAAAACAAATCAGCAAGCTGATATTGCTGGTAGAATGGCAGCTAATAAGGTTGAAACCAACACTTCAAAGAACCATTTTCCCTTCAGCCTTGAACAAGAAATTTCCAAGATTAAAATCTCCATTCCCTTGACTGAGTTAGCTGCCCAACATGTATATAGAACCCAAATTTTGAAGGCTTTAAATATAGAGGAAAATGGAGATACAATCAATCTTAGTGATGACTAGCCAAAGCTTATTTTCGGTCCAAAGATTGAAGGTAGATACAAAGAGGGACCCCTCCTTTCTACGTGAGTTTAAACGTTCATGACAAAATTTTGCACAACGCTATGCATGATTCTGGGGCTTCTCATAATTTAATGCCTAAAGCTGTGATGGAGAGCCTTGGTCTTGAAATCACCAGACCTTACAAAGACCTATACTCCTTTGATTCCAGCAGAGTAAAATGTTTAGGATTAATCAAAGACCTCTGTGTTAACTTAGCCCAGATTCCAGCCAAATGCTTACTCATGGACATTGTGGTGGCTGATGTGCCCCTAAAGTATGGAATGTTGTTATATAGATCTTGGGGGGCTAAGTTACAGGGGACTATGCAAATGGACATGACCTATGCGACTATCCCTGTTTTCAATCAAACCAGAAGACTTTACAGGGAGTCTCATATGCAATACACAGTTACAAGTCAAGACAGACCACAAAAATCTCCCCTTTATTCTGTAAATACAGGCCTTGATTATTTTATCCTTTTTAATGAAGAAGCTTTAGATGAACAAGTAACCTTAACAGAATTAATGGCCGATAGAGAGGGGGAGGTAAATACCACAAAACTGTCGAAACAGTTTGCTGAACCTTTAAACAACAGCAAACCAAATGTGTGTCTTGAACTACAAGTCATGTGTCCCTTGCTTCTAAACATTGAGAGTCAGGAAAATATTCCCCAAGTAACTGAAAATCAGGGGGAATCAAAACATCTATAACTAAGTGCAGACATTCAACAACAATCAGAAAGCATGTTAGTTAAAGAGGACATTCACCAAACAAATGAAACTGAAAATAGTCCTCTATGGAGTATGCATTTTGATGGGTCGTGCACTAGAAATAACGCTGGTGTAGGTGTCTGGATTCGCAACACTGTAAGCAACCACACCGAATGCATTTCCTATAAGTTAAACTTCCAGTGTTCCAACAACGTAGCGGAATACGAGTCCCTTCTCTTAGGTTTGCATTTGTTGAAAAAGTTAGGAGCCAAGAGAATTAAAATTCACAGGGATTCATAATTAATCATAAGGCAAGTCAATGGGGAGTATAACGCTCATCACCCCAGACTTAGGGATTATTGGAATGATGTCGTGGATCTTTTAGAAGCTTTCGATGAGTCCCAATTAATTTTCGTCCCGAGAAAGGAAAATATTACAGCCCATAGTCTAGCCTCTGCCGCTAGAACATGTCTAACGCCATATGACGACACAACTCAGATTAAATTCAGACCAGCCGTGCCTGATAACGAAAAATATTGGCAGGTGTTTGAGAACGACAAACACATAGAAGACTTCATGCAATTTAGAAATGAATTCAAATTACACAGTTCGGACTCAGATCATGATACAGGCTGCAGCGAAGAAAATTTTCTTGATAAGGAAGAAACGGCCCCTGAACTTGCTAATATAAACCTGTTATCTGGCAAACTTGAAGGTGAAACAGAAACGAATGCAGAGTCTGAAACAGAGGAGTTAGAAACTCTGCACTCCAAAGATGAAATTTTTCCTAGGGGTCTAACCCCTTTAGAAGAGTTGTTCAATTTTAACGATGTGGCAAATAAGCCAAAACTGGAACCTGTAGAGGTTGAAGTGGAAGAGTGTAATATAGGCAGTGAGGAAAAACCGAAAATGATTAAACTGTCTAAAACTTTACCAGCTCACATTAAACTCAAATACATAGAGTTGTTTAAAGAGTTTTCTGATGTTTTTGCGTGGAGTTACGAAGATATTAAATCCTATGACACTGAAATAATACAGCAAAAAATTCCCCTCAAGGAAAACGAAAAACCATTCAAATAGAAACTACGCAGAATAAGCCCTGTCCAGTTGTCGTTGGTTCAGAAGGAGATCATGAAAATGTATGATGCTGGTATTATTGTCCCTGTTAGATATTTTTAATGGGTATCTAATCTGGTGTCTGTTAGGAAGAAAACTAGAGAAATCAAGCTTTGTATAGACTTTAGAGACTTAAACAAAGCTTCATTAAAAGACAACTACCCTTTACCCAAGATGGATCACATTTTACAAAGGGTGGTAGGGTCTAAAAGAATTTCTTTGCTGGATGGCTATTCTGGGTACAATCAAATCTTAGTTTACCCTGCTGATCAATTAAACACAGCCTTTACTACACCCTGGGGCACTTTCATGTATGTGAAAATGCCCTTTGGTCTAATGAATGCTGGAGCAACCTTTCAAAGAGCCATGGACATAACATTCTCGGAGGAACTAGGCTTCTTCATCATTATCTATCTAGATGATGTTACTATGTTTTCAAAAACAGATGAAGAGCACTTAGAACATCTAAGAAAGGTTTTCGAGAAGTGCAGAAAGTTTGGGATATCTTTAAACCCTAAGAATACACTATTTGGTCTCCAAGAAGGTAAACTTCTTGGGCACATTATTTCAAAGGAGGGTATAAAGATAGATCCAAAGAGGATTGAGGCCATATTGCAAATCTCTCATCCTCGAAACATCAAAGAGTTGCAATCTTTCATTGGAAAGATCAACTTTTTAAGAAGGTTCATCCCCAATTTGGCTGAGCTCTTTAGGAATATCACAAACATGTTAAAGAAGGAGCAAGGGGTAAAATGGACCTTGGAAGCAAGGAAGTCTTTTGAGCTGGTGAAACAAGCGTTAACCAAAACACCGGTTCTGATAAGTCCTGATTTTTCAAAAGATTTTTATATCTTTTCATTTGCATCGGAACATACCATAGTTGTTGTCCTTTTACAGAAAAATCCACAAGGACAAGAGCAGCCTATTGCATTCTTTAGCAAGGCATTGAGGGATACCCCTTTGAAGTATAACATTATGGAGAAGCAAGCTTTTGCTTTGGTTAAAGCTTTGAAAGACTTCAGAGTGTACATCCTTCATTCACACACTATTGACTTTGTCCCAAATTCAGTTGTTAAAGACATTCTAACTGAGGACCCAAATGGTAAGAGAGGTAAGTGGATTGATATTATTCTTGAATATGATTTAGAGATAAAACCCACTAAACTCATCAAAGGCCAAGGTCTAGCTAGATTAATGGCTGAATCAAATTTTGAAGTTCTTGATATTAATATGATTAATGCTTTAGATGACCAAGAAGAATTCTCAACTCCTATAGTTGAAGATCATTTTATGAAGTCTCCTTGGTATGTTGATATTGTTTATGTTTTGCTTAAATTGAATACACCTCCCGGTTTAACAAAAACAAAGGCAAGATTCCTGAAATTGAAAGCTGTAAACTATTGCATTATAGATAAATGTCTTTACTGGAAAAATGCAAGTGGTCTATTGCTTAAATGTTTGCCTGAGTTTGATGCATAGAAGGTTAAACATGAATTCCATGAAGGAGAGTGTGGAGGTCATTTGTATTGGAAGACAACATCCAACAAAATTTTGAGGGCTGGTTTCTATTGGCCCACTCTTTTTCATGATATACATAAGATGATCATTGCTTGTCATAAGTGCCAACTCTTTGAAGGCAAAAGAAAACTGTTACCCCTGCCTCTGCATCCCATCACTGTTGAAGCCCCTTTTCAACAGTGGGGACTTGACTTCATAGGAGAAATCCATCCCCCATCTTCTGCCCAGCATAGATGGATTCTCACAGCCACAGACTATTTCACTAAGTGTATAGAAGCCATACCTTGTAGGCAAGCCAATGAATCTGTTATTATAAAATTCATTGAGACTAATATTCTCTCCAGATTTGGCTGTCCTACCAAGATCATCACTGATAATGCAACAACATTTGGATCAAAGAAGATGGTTTAGTTCTGTCACAGATATCAGATAACAATGGGGCATTCCACAGCCTATTACCCTCAAGGTAATGGACTTGCAGAATCCTCAAACAAAAGCTTAGTGAACATAATCAAGAAACTGTTGGAGGACAACAAGAAGTCTTGGCACACAAAGCTGATTCATGCACTTTGGGCTGACAGATTGACTTTGAATAAATCCATTGGTATGTCACCTTTCCAGCTTGTGTATGGTACTGATGCAATTTTTCCAAACACCCTTGGTGTACCAGTGATGAAGTTAATTCAAGAGCTGAAAACTGAAGAAAATGACATGATCAGAAGAATAAATCAGACCATTCATCTTCAGCAAACCAGAGAGGAAGTGTATAACAAAGCATTGTAGAAACAAGAGAGCATTAAAAAGCTTTTTGACAGAAGAACAAAGGCCAACAATTTCAAGATTGGGGACAAAGTTTTAAAATGGGACTCAAGAAGGGAAGACAAGGGCAAGCATGGAAAGTTTGAAAACTTATGGCTTGGCCCTTACTCTATTCATTCAGCTGCTGGTAACAATGCATTTTTCTTACAGGAGTTGGATGGAGCAGAATTGTTTGGGGGTCCTGTCAATGGCAGGATGCTTAAGCATTACTTCTCTTGATCAAATGCTATGTTTGGAAGCCTTTTTATCTTTTTTCCATTATAAATATCTCATCCACCATTGCATTCAAAGTTAGAAAAATAAAAAATACAAAAACAATGAAAAAGAGAAAAGAGGGCAGATTGACAAAACAAGAAAGGTATAGCCCCATACCAAAAAAGAGAAATAAAATCTGAAAGTGTGCAAGCTCAAATGCCACTCTTGAAAAGCACACTTCTAGTTAGTCGAACTGCCTAATCTTGACTAATTAGTTTTAAATTTTCTGCTGATAGGGTAATGAATTTGATTTGCCAAACTGTTTAATCTTGGCTTATCAGTAGATAGTTTAGGATAGAAATTAAAGGTTCAAACATGTTCAAAATCTGAACCTAAAGTTTCAAAAAGAAAATGACTCAAATCTGTTTTATTTTTCTGAGTCAAGAAGATGTAAAATCTGGTTCTAATTAACTCAAAATCTGAACCAGAGAAAAAGAAAGAACAGCTCAAACAAAGTCAAAACAGAGCTGTGAAAAGAGATGAAGGAAGTGCTTTAAATTTTCAGATTTTAAGCCTTCCATTTTGATTTAATTTTCTGCAGAATAAATGTCTGTGTGCAGCTTGTTTTTATGCCATAGACCAACATCAAGTTAGACTGTTCAATCCTAACTTGAATGCTTTTTAAATTTCTGTTTTAGCAAATTAGAGAATAAAAATCTGTTAGACTGTTTAATCCTAACAAATTAGTAGATTAGGTAGAGAATTATATGGATTCAACTGTTTAATCTGAATCCATGGAGAAATAAAGAGTAGAAATAGATTAGATTTCCTGCTTTCAAAAGAATAAAATGTTGTGAATAGAGTTTGCCAATCCAAGTGCACTCAAATGAAGAAAAAATGCTAGATCAGTAGGATTGGGTAGGTAGAAAGTGTGTATTGATGAAGGACCATTGTTTTCATAGCTGCTAATATGTTTTCAAAGAAGATCATCCCAGCAAAGAAAGGGCGGCCCAATGGATCAGGCACAGGTCAGCCTCCCAGAGAACAAAGAATGAGGCAATTGATCAGCCTCCCAGAGAATGCAAGTCTGAAGTTCTTGATGCCTTCAAGAAGGCATCATCCCCAAGTGGAGCCACTGTTAGCCACCTACAATATTTGATTATACCAAAAGGTGGCTAAGACTTTTTGAGCCTCCAAGGAACAAATTTTATTACTAAAAATTGTTGGCTCCTGAAGACTCCTTGAAGGCCTCATGCCTTTGTCCAAAAATCTTCATTAATTTTTCCATTTTATACTCAGAAAATTCTGCTGATTCCAAGTGAAAGACTGTTGAAAGACCTTCATTTTCCCCCTTCTCAAACCTTCATTTGCACCCCTTTTTCTCCATAGAAACTCCCTTGTTTTCATAAATCCTCTTCTTCCATTTATGAAAATCACTTTCCCATAGTTAAAAACCCATTTTTTAACTATCCCGAAACCATCAAATTCCATTGAAAATTATGAAAAATTCATAAAAAATACAAGTATTAGGACTATGGGCTTAAGCCCCTTTGGGCTAAGTCCTAACCACTTCCCCACCCCACATGCCCACGCGTTAAAACTAAGCGCTAAAACCTTTTTGCGCTAATTGCATCACAAAAACTCAAATGCGCAAGTCTTTGACATGTTTCCAAAAGTTCTGATGCGATTGATTTTGCATTGAGAAAGCCCCAATCGCATTATATTTTATATATATCCTGTGGGCCCGACCCGACGTTTAAAAAACTTGTAAATATTTCATGCCTGATCCGCTTTTTCCTTTGTAAAACCCAAAACCCACTTTCCCAAAGTTATTAACCAAAAACCAAAGTCACGTGTTTTAATATGAAAAATGGGTAGATTAAAAAGACCCAATCGCGCAATCGCGATCGAAGAATTCACAATGGGTTGATCGGAAAGACCAGGCCCGAAATCCCGATTGCGATTGGCCTTTGATGTACTAAGCCCCGGGCCCTTTGCGTTCCATATATCCGAAGGCCCCGCAGGCGGGCGCCTATCCTTTATATATATTTTATTTCCGCCCCGATCCATTAAACCTTTGTTTATATTAAAAACTTTGGTTTTTGGTATATTATAAGGGTTTCCGCCAGTTCGTTCTAAAAACTAATCTCCACCGTTGATCGTAAGTCAATCAAACAGCCAGCGCCCAATCGCATCATGGTTTTTCATCGCATACACTTGTTTGCTCCCGCCGATCAGCCATCCCCCGATTCATTCTCCACCGTTGATCTGACCCTCAGATCAACGGTCCGCGCTACATCGCATCGCAAATTTTCATCGGGTGCGTTTATTTGTTCGCCCCGATTGCGATCCCCGATTGGTTATCCGTCGTTGATCTCCTCTCCGCCTTCCGTGATCCAATGGTCCTCATTAACTCCGATCACAAGTCTTGCCCCCGCTTCAAAAACCCTCCGATTTACTCTCTGTCGTCGATCTAATCTGCAGATCGACGGCCAGCGCTTAATCACATCGGAGTTTTCCATCTCATGCATTTTTTCTTTCCCCCAATTGTTGTTCCTCTGATTCGCTCCCCACTGTTGATCTGATCCTCGGATCCAACGGCCATCGCTTAATCACCTCTGCCCTCTCGATTGTGCAATCGCATCGGAGTTTCTCATCGCACCCTTTTCTTGCTCCCGCCAATTGCGATTCCCCGATTAGATCTGGACCGTCCACGTGTCCAGATCCAACGGATGCAATTTTTTCCCTGCATTCTAAGTAGTTTAACCCAAAAAACGCAGAATTTCTTAATCGTTTTTGTGTTTTGCAGGTGTTTTAATGATTTTCCATTGTATAATGAAGGAAAGCCGAGGGTTGGGAAAGATGTTTCCTGCGCCTTCGAGCTATTAAAAAGAACCATTCACAGGTTTAAATTCAATGATTTATCAATGTTTCATGAGCATTGATAAACACGTAAAATGGCCTGTGTGGCCCTGCACATCGACAAGAGACTGTTTTATTCAAAAGAACAGTTTAAGAGTATAAGTTTGAAGACAAAGCACAGAAGATGAAGATTGAAGATGGATCTAGGGAATTACGGCTAAGAATGATTATCAAAAGCCTAATTCCATGGATTAAAACACAGTCAACAGAAAATCATAAGTGTTTCACTGACAGAAAGGCTTCCACCGCTTCAAATGAGGCGAATTGATTCCTCAGCTACCAAAAGAGCCACCTGTTGCCTCAAAGCATTCAAACAGAGGCTGAACTTACTACAGAATCAGATATTTTGCCTCAACGCAGCCGAGGAGTTACTGCTGCAACAAAATAAATACAGAAATATCTGTAGAGTAACTCCACACAGCACACAGAGCCTCAAAGTCAAATAAATCTCCCACCGAGATTTGATATTTATTGTAAAAACAGATAGTACAATAGTCCACCTGTAAACTTCTCCATCGAGCCCCTCAAAAGGCCGAGAAGTCTTGAATCTGTATTAATTGCCTTAAGAGATCTTTTGTTAGATTTCACCTCCTCATTCTTCTATAAATACCTCAGTAGAAGATGAGAGACTGTTGGTTGCAGAACTTTGAAATACATTTGAGCTCAAACTTCTGATTGTAAATAGTGTTCACTGGCCCTTGGATCTCTGCTTGTGATAGATTAGTTAGGCTGAATAGTGAAGATGATTGTTGAACTGAAACATTGGACTTGAAGACTGTAATTGGTTTGACATCAATATAAAAGTTGTTTCTTGGGATCCTGGTCTTTATCATCGGTGAAGGGAACCTCTCTTTATTATCGTTTTCCTTCTATGTATGTCATATTTTTCACTATTTCCCTTATAAAGAACAACACGCATAGAGTTAAGACCTACTGTATATCAGTAACCTTCTCTGACTGAAAATCTTTATCTTAATGTTTTCCTCCAAATGGTTTATTTAAGAATGATTTAATACGGTTAAGCAGTTAGGAATGTTGGAGTTCCCTCGTCCTACCATTTTCCTTAAACATTGTTCTTGAAAGTTATTTTCCTTATTGTGCTTATTAAAGATGACTATGGAAGATATGGTGTGCCTTGGTCCTAGTTTTTTCTCCAAAAGCAGATTCTGAAAGTTTCCCTTGGTGTTGACTGAAAGCAGACTAGGTTTAAAAGTACCTTATCTGATCTTATGTTACACTTTGTCTTCTCTTATGTGTTTTCATAATTTCTGAAGGTAATTATGTGGATTACTGGATTGTTTGTCAATTAAGCTGCTTTAATACAAAATTTCCCAAGAAGTCAATGGTTAGACCTGCACTTGGTTGGTTTTAAACAGTTACTTAAGAGGCTTTTCTTGTTTGGACTGACTATAAATCCTTTGTGAAATTATTATCAGTTTACACCATCTCCAACACTTTATTGTTTCCATCCCATCACTCTATCTCAAATAATCTTGTGGTATAGATGACTTTCCCCTTGGATCACTCTTGATGTTGTTGTTTAATTAAAGTCCACATATGAGTCCATAGCCCAATGGACTAAAAACCAGTGTTATATCTATCTTTTAGCCAAATTTGTTCTATTTTCTTGCAACTTCTCACCTTTGGAACTCTTTGCATTCAGGACTTTACGCCTCAAACAGTAATCATGCTCAACCATCCAAAAAACAAAACAAACCCTTGGCCTTCATAACTAGCCTAATATCATAACCCCAAATTTCAAAGACAAATCCATCTTTGCACTTATTGGAGAGATCCCTCTCCGGATTCAGGAGGGCTAGATCCTAGAATCCCAAAGTTGGTTGAAACGGATGTTGTTTACGTAATTGGACTACGGCTGTCAATCCTGTAATAAATTGCGATCCCTAACACTAAGTCTAATGAAGGAGCGGGAGCGGGATGCGTTTTGGTTAGTCTAGAGGGAAACAAAATTATGTTAACTTATGAGACTTGAGTTTGATTGCACTAATAACACTAGCAAGAATATGAGGCTTTAGTCCAAGGATTATACAAATAAATCGGATTAGACATCAAATATCTACAAGTTTTCGGAGGTCGAAATTGTAATTAATGATCTAGTAGTACTATACATTGTTTATGTGAGTCATTTAAAGCATTATAAATCTTTAGTTCAAGATCTGAATTAACACTTTATAGCGTTTAATATTTCATCGATTCCAGAATCCATAATGCTAGTTGAGACCTCCTAGCTAACGTAGCTTCCAAGCTCATTCCTGCGAGAAGACTTTAGTCTTTGATCGATTTTTTCAATCGAATTAATCTTTAGACCGCAGTTCTGATGATGTTACCAATTGGAGGATTTTCAATGATGATCCTAATATTGTAATTTTCTCTAATACGAAGGATCACACCAATCGAGATAATTGATGAAGACCAACATGACGGACAATTGCTCCAAAATAGCACCAATAATGCTATCTTTAGAAATCGATAGTCAAGTTAGAAGACCTTTATGATTTGAAAGATTGATTTAAAATATACCAATTCAAAGCGCAAAGTTCAACTTTGAATTATGAATTAGTAAATCTAGAAACTAATGCCAAACCACAAAATATCAACCTAGGCCTTGGCTAGTTCACGAAGAAAAATTAGCGTATGTTAGATCTTTTGAAACAATATAAAAGTGTCTTTGCTTGGAACTATGATGGACTCAAAACTTACAACGCCCATCATCCAACACTCTTATCCCAATGATCAATGATGAAAATCTTTTGTCAACAAAAGTTGAGAAAGATCCATCCTAATTTAGAAAATCGGATCAAATGCGAACTCGATAAGTTATTGAAAGCCAAAATTATTTTTCGGTTCGACATTCTAAATGGGTTTCCAATATGGTTCTGTTAGAAAGAAGAACGGAGACATTAGAATTGTATTGACTTTTTCAGAAATCTTAATAAAAACTGCCAAAAAGATAATTTTCCTTTGCCTCCTATGGAGCAAATATTACGAGTAGTTGCGGGATCGAATGAATGTCTTTCTTAGATGGTTTCTCTGGCTATAACCAAGTATTGGTTCATCACGATGATCAATTGAAAACTACATTCAAAACCAAATGGGGCACTTATGCATATCAAAAGATGCCTTTTGAAAATTACGATCAATGCTAGTGCCACATTTGAGAGAGCCATGGACATTGCTTTCAAGGGATTAGTTAACAAATCGGTAGTAATTTACTTGGATGATATAGCTGTACATTCTAAAAATGAAGCGATCATCTTAGATATTTGAAGCGGATTTTTCAAGTTGTCAAAGGTATGAATTTCACTGTCGAAAAAATCTTTTTTGCATTAAGTGAAGGAAAACTTCTTGGATTCTAGTATCAAAATCTAGAATTCATATTGACCACGATGGATAGAGATCAAGAAATTTCTGAAATACCCTTACCTCACAACAAAGCTATGCAATCTTTTCTTGGCTAGATTAATTTTGTAAAGAGATTTGTGCTAGATTTTTAGAGAATTGTATCTCCTTTACAAGCAATGATTAAAAGAATTCAAACTTCAAATGGGGCAAAGATGAATATGAGGCATTCAATCTGATCAAACAAGCAATTCGCTAATATCCATCTTTAGCAACTCGAAATTTTCCGATCCTTTTATTTTGTATACATTTGCCTCGATAAATCTTATGCTACGATACTCACTCAAGCAAATCAAGACAAAGCGAAGCTCCAATTCCTTTTTTTAGGTTCAAATTTACAAGGAGATGAATTGAATTATTCGGATGTGGAGAAACGAGCTTATCTTTGTTTTCAAAGCAATTAAATATTTCGGACCATTTTTACTTAAAACCCATACAAAGATCATGAAAATGTTTGTTTCGGCGGTAAGAAATATTTTAGTCCAAAGATGTGGGTGAGAAAAGAGCTAATTGGATTCTTTGTCTTACAAGAATATAATGTGAAATTAAACCGACAAATATTGTAAGAGGTCGAGTTTTTTTGCAAAATACTAGGTACCGGAGCATCGCTTGTTTACGAAAAAACCATGCGAAGAAATACGGAAACATATGAGGTAAGCCTAAAAAGATGTTGAATCATTATATGCTGATATCATATTTTATCGAAGAATGGATATGCACCTCCAAATCCTGATTACACAAGAAAAGAGCTCTGGGTTGGAAGGCTAAACAATATCAACTTGTAAATGATGTTCTTTTTAGAAAGAATTATGATTTTGTTCTTCTTAGATGTACGGGAGAAATGCGGAAAGTTTGAAAAAGTCTTGCGGGAACTTCACGATGGGCCGGCGAGGGTGGACGATATCTTTGGAGATACAGCGCACAAATCCCCCGTGTAGGCTATTCTTGGCCCACATTATTCAAAGATTCACATAGTTATGCAAGGAAATGTCAAATTTGTCAAACTACGAGTTGGAAGACAAAAGAACCCATCATTACGGGTACAGGTCAACATTGACGATCTTTTGATCAATGGGGATTGGACATAATAAGATGAATGTTCCTCACTCTTTTAAACAACATAGGTATATCATTACAACAAGCGATTATTTTACGAAATGGGTAGAAGCAGTTCCTCTTAAGATCGATAATGTTGAACACATCATCGAATTCATAGATCGAGTTCATAATCACCAGAGATTTAGTTTACCTTCTGCTTTAATGTTTGATAATGCATCGTATTTTTACGAGTAATACTATGATTGAATTTGCACTCAAGAGAGGTTTCAAACTTAAATATTACGCAATTATTCTCCACGGGGAAATGGGTTAGGTTTGAATCCCTGAGCAAACTTAATCGAATAATCAGTGAACCATTGATCAAAATCATAAAAATTGGCATATGTCTTTAATATATGCTTTACGGAGCGAATCGAATAACGCGAGAAGGCTTCTATTGGTACTTCTCCCTTTAATTTAGTTTATGGGAGAGAAGTGGTTCTTCCAACTCATCTAGCAATTCCTTCTTTAGCCTTAGTCCAATATATTGATGAAGAACCAACTTCTTCTTTACAATTAAGGTTAATGGAAATAATTAAGCTAAAAGAACAACGAAGAGAAAAAGCCAAAGTAACTCATGCTCATCATCAAGCATTAGTTAAAGCTTCTTTTTGATTCAAACATGATAACCGGAAAGGATTTTCGGATAGGAGATCTAGTTTAAAAAATGGGACAAGGCTCATGAAGAAAAAAGAAAACATACGAAATTTCAATGAATGTTGCTTGGTCCTTTCCAAATTGCGAGATCTTAGGTCCATCTACTTTTATGTTACAAGATTTAACGGGGAAAAGAGAGTCTTTACTAGTTAATGAATGAATCCTCCAAAAATAATTTCCATACCGGGAATTATTCTTCTAACAACTATAGTTTTCTTTATTTTTAATAAAACCGGTTGTTAACGGTTACATTTGGAATTCATGAAAAAGATACAGACTATTTGTTTTAGATTTTATTTCTTCACTTATATAAATAGAATTCTTTTTAGAATATTGATCATTATTATTCGAAGATACGGTTAAAAGCTTTAGTCTAGAAATGACACTAGTTTCAACTTTGAAAAATTTTGGTGAAAAGCAACTTCTAGCGGAAGATGTTTTATATCGAGTTGATGAAAGGTATCTATAACAAAATGAAGATTCTCTTGTAGAAAATTTCTTTTCAAAAAAAACTCTATCATTGTCGTCGAGAACTATCTTAAAGAAACAATGACTTCCTCCCCACCTAGAAAATTACAATGTTTAGGGAATAATCCAATTATACACTTTAACTTAAAAGGAAGTAAGAGGTCTCATCATGGCCAGGCTTATCATGATCATAGATATTATGAGTTCTTTGACTTTGCCAATACGCATACCACAACGGGGCAATGACTCAAGATTACCGCAATCGAAAAGGCAAGGGTCTCATCGAGCCGGCTTGTTCAACAAAGTTATAAATCAAGTGAATGGCAACGTCATAAATTGGATACCAAACGAAGACATTTTTCTTTAAGGGTAAAAAATAAAAAATAAAAACGATAAGTGTGAATATGGATTTCTCTTTGAAAATTGTGTATTTCTCTAAGTGGGACACGGGATCATTGTTGGGTAATAGGTAACCCTGTCGAGGCTATAGATGCTTGCTGGCGGCGGTGGCTCTACCTATGACAAATGAACATATTTAAAAGCTGATTTACGGAAAGCCTTTTGTTTTTATCTTTTTAAACCAAGTAATGAGCGATATAGATACAAAGACTAGCTTGAGGAAGTGAATAATAAAATTTGAAAATAGAAAATGAAATATCATTTATAGATTAAAAAACATAATGTACTTTGTCTTTTTTATAATAAAGTTTGATTTTACGGAAAATTTTGTTTTGAAAAGTTTAGAAAATCCAAAATAAAAGCGAGAGATAAACTATTTGGTTCTTCCAAGTGAATCGCCAATTGTTATGGCCAGCAACAACCCCTCCTTATTTAGTATTAGTAATAATACTAAATAAGTGGGGACCTTTTAGTTTAAAAATCCAAAATTAATGAATGTTTGTTTTCATTTTCAATAAAACTTACTATCATTAACTTAAGAAAATTCTTTGGAAAATCTTTAAATATTTAAGTTTATGACGGATTAGAATAAAATATTTCTTTGAAGAAAAATATCGCATTCATCGCAAAAAAGTAGAATATATCTTTTGCAAAGCAAAATCTTCTAAATTGCGATAGCGCGATCAAAAACTATGCATTAAAATATTTATCGCAAATTGCATATTGCAGAAAATATATTAACGGATATTTTTCATATGATATATTTTGCGATATTGCGATTTCGCGATGTTACGAGATTGCGATTTGTGAAATTTGTGATTTTTTGAAAGTTTCGATTTGTGATATGGTGATGATGCGGATTTTGTGATATTGAGATGATGAGGATATTGCGATTTTGCGATATTGCAAAGAAAATCACGGATCGCGGGATTGCACATTCTTAAAGCTCATTGTACGAAGAAAATCTTTCCATAAATCGATATCGTTCATGCGCTTTGATGTCAAATTAATGAATGGATTGTCAATTATTAATGAAAAGTTTGTTTTGATTGAAAGGTTATTTCACGTTAAAATAATATATTTCATACGCCTTGACATTACAAAACTATCCTGTCACCTTTCTCATATCATTATTCTCACTTAATTCGTAAAACGCGGCGCGAAGAACGAGGAGACTATACAAAGCAATATTCGAGTATTATGGGAAAGAAAGAGAGAAAGCTCAGGAGTTAGAAGTAAAGAGATGGCATCCTTGTACGCGGAACCTTTACTTGCAGCAAGGATGCGGTATCACCACTTGGGAGGGTATGTTTAATTTTCTTAAAAGAAGAGAACCCAAGGGTAATGGATGTTGCCACTACTACGAGGGCTCAAGTAATTCTTCTGAAGCATCTCTTACGAAGTGGCTTGTTCATTTTTACAGAGATGCTTGTGAAGACCAAGAATTCTTCCATATACATACATGGTAAAATGGGTCTTGGATAGCAACGATATTATGGACGGAGCAGTTCAAAACTCAAGGTCGAGAGCTCATCGGGTCATTTACTCCCGGAAGATTTGAGGCTTATGTATCATTTGCGGATCCTCGGAACAACTACAACAAACAATTTATGGAGAAATTTGCCAAGGAAAATGCAAATTTGGCGGAATGCACCAAGGAATGGTCTAGAAGAGATGAACCATTGAAAAAATATAAACACGGTATGTACGATCTTGGATCACTCACTTCTCCATATTGTTTTGATGCCCCTATGCTATGTAGGCTCTTTGGAAAGCACGACATTAATAAGTTTGCACAGATAGCTTCCCTTATTGAATGCCGTTGTTAACGCTACCATTGTGGTACAAGGCTAAAATATTGTCGATAATTGTAATACAAACTATTTTCAGTCTCGGTCTAAACGGTACTCTCGGAAGGGATTTATCCTCCTTTTTATCTATCACCTATGTTATGGATTCAATGTCTTCTTTGTTTCTAAGTTCCCTTTAATGGGTTGGCAATGGACAATTCGGGATCTCCTACCCATTCATGTTTATCACAAGAAATTTGGGAATCAAAATTCATCCTCATTTTTACAAGATTTTCCATAGCATAATGTTGCCCTTTGTATGGTAGTGTATAATAAGGATGCTCCAAGGTTATCCTTTTTTGAAGAAAAGTAAGACATTCTCCCTGTCGCAATATGGTTTGGAGAAAATTGTTTTACTTATGTGAGGGTTTTGGAAGCTTTGCTTCTCCTCATGTTTTGCCCTTGTATGTTACGGATAAACTCATAGCTCGGGAAATTGCATATCAAACCGTGGAGAGGGAGGTTTGACAAAAGAATTAAAGGATAAAAGAAAATAAATAAAGCCTGAATTTCTGTGTCTGCGGAACATTTTCATTATTTGATGTTAATTATGCGTTTAAGGAAGTAAACAATATTACATGTTTTAAAATTGTTTAAGTTTAAGAAGGCCCATTTGATCCATATGGTGTTGTCAAGGATTTCTGCTATGAGTCAAAGTAAGAGTATTTTGGAGAAGAAGATCTTTTTGATGATATGTTTCAAGAAAAATGTTCATTTAAAGAAATTTTGCATTTAAGCTCAAACACGGTTCTCCCGGAAAATTTCAAGAGTTTAAAGTATACGAGAGAAAGAAGATTGACCACTATTCCTTTGGATAATTTTTCGCTTGGAACCCGCAAGGGAACCAACTCCTAGTGTCGATCTCGGTGGCGGCTCGGACTCTGAAAGGTCTAAGTCAAAGTACGGCAAGAAACTTCTAAACATTCTAAAAAATCTAATAAGGATAAAAGTGAAGGCTCGGTGAACAATACAGCTCAATCAAAAGAGCTTTCACAGCAACGGTTTCAAGCTATATAGTTGAATCTTCCACCTCTTGATGTACAACAACCATCAATCGGCACTCGGTTAGATAAAGAATGGGAAACATTTAATGATTTGATTAATGTTGAAGGACGGAACATACAAACTCCTGTACGGACGGCAAAAGGTTTGATTACGAAATAAGTGGCAATTTCACGAGAAAAAGAACATATACCCATTACTCCTTCCTCACGAGCTTGTACTTAAAATGAGGGAAATTCCTCATACGGATATGTTCTACCATTTACAGCATAAATCAATAGTAAGCAAGCAAAGAAATAAGAGGAAATTGAAAGTGTGCTCTCCTGATGTAGAACAATGAATGGATGTTTTATGGAAAGATCCTACTACGGATCCCAACGAAAATCTTACTAAAGTATCCGTTACGGAGCTTATGCCTGCGCAACTATTGACAAAGCATACGAGGTACGACTATTATTAAATGAAAAAGAGGATCAAATACAAGTTACGCAGCAACAATTGCAACAAGCACATGTTAACGATGAAGCACGAGATACAATTCGAAAATTTATAGCAAGAGTTCCAACAAATGCGAGATTGGATATCGGAAAATCTTGGTGAAAAAGAGAAACAAATACAGTTATGCCAAGGATGCATAAAGATGACCCCAAGCTTATAGAGTTTATCTAGAATCTATTTCTTTGAATAATCAACTACGCAACAACAAGATATATTATGCCGGAAAACTCTCCTGTGGAACTCTTTTGTCGAAATTGATAGAAATCACTGTCATGTCGTAGAATTACGACATGATTATATGATTTAACTAATGAAAAAGAGTTACTAATTATTTGGCATAGCAGGCAGAGGAAGGGAGAAGAAGGAGCACCGATTATCAATGACGGTCATAAAGAAATGCTCTTGATAATTGGGATGCACGGATGCGGAGGCGAACGGCGGAGGAAGCGGCTACAACGTGACAACATTGCGATTGTGTAAATGAAAATTTGCACAAAGTTAATTGATTTCAAAAACTATTCGAGGATACCTACCACGAGCCCAACAATTGCAAATAGAGTGGAAACGAAAACTAAGGAAAAAGGCAAAATCAATTCAAGGATTGACAAAGTTAAATTGGGATTCTTATTGGACATATGTTTGGTAAATACCACAGTCAATGCAATGCTCTTAATTGCATCATTAGTCCTATTTGAGAAGATCGCGCCAACACTTGCGATTCCATTTTTTCGGGACAATTAAAATCTGAAGTCGAATTGACCTCCTCTTCTCAAATCAATGTTGGATGCTTGCAAATTCGAAATCGAGATTCATAGGTAGTTAGTTGATAGTTTTAATTTTAGATTTAGTTTTAGTTTTTACTTTATTTTTTGCCTAGAAAAAGGACGGTCATTTAAATAGAATCCTAAATTTTTGTAATAAACTATAATTAGATTTAGTTAGTTGTATTTAAACCCTTCTCATGCATTTAGAGAAGGGTCACGAAACTAATCGAAACTTGTCCTCGGAACATGCACTTCGTTGCACCCTTAGAGGAGGTTTGATGAATGAATGGAACGAGATTTATTGATATCTGTGTCTAATATGCATACGATGTTGCATTTATTTGTACTCTTAGTAGATGTTGGATTAGAAAGAGATAAATCATTATTGCTTCTAGCTCATGAGTAAAACCGATTTATAAATGGTACTTTTATCTCTTAACTATTTATGCTTGTGTTAAAGTAATATTTATGTTAGTTATTTATATATTGATGCTTGAATGCTTAAGTTATCATTTGGAACTTAAATAGGTGATAGCTATTTATTGATGCTTAGTGTATGAATAGCTTATTATGCGATATGTTTTCCTCCTTGTTTCATCTAACTTTTTATATGAAATGGTTTATCTTTATTGAATTCTTTTCTTATACTTGATTGAATAATCTTTATTATCGGTTGTTATTCGAAATTATTTTAGATCGCATAACGATTACATCAGGGGTTTGGTTAGAATTAGATATTCTGTTTAGATTAGAATACAATTTGCATATGATTAGATTAGAAATGGCGTTAAAGCATTTCACTTAGGAACCTTTTTAGAGAGGAAATATCTATTCTTAACACACATACACATATTGAGAAACTAGTCCCATCATCTCCAGTCGGACCCACTACACCAAACGGAAAAGGAGCTGCTAACCAAGGTCCGGACCGGGTGGGTATCCCCCTTGTTGTAGACCCGATTTTCGGGGCTTCAACACCTCCCTGTAATGCACAACGAATTCTAGGGCTATGTCATTATCATGCCCCTGAAACCTGCGAATATAATCTATCCAACCGACCTATTCAAATAATTGTTTAACGGGTGGAAATGCATCTAACAATTCTTCAACACTTTCATGGCGTATTCTTCAACTTCCCATCTCTAGCTGAGTTAGGGCAGCTACGTTTGTTAACAGCTTTTGAAGAGTTCGAATGTGGGAAAATGGCACGATTGAAGGAAATTTGGGTAATGGGTACGGTAATAAATTAATAAAGGGGACAAGTTATTTATGGCGGTGCCGTATGCATACTTGTGTTGCCGCAAAGGGGTCGGAAATAGATATGCGGAGGGTTAAATGAAATTCATCTCAACCACATGATGAATATCATTGATTTTTCATTTCCAATTAATCTTTTTGACGGTTATATGAAACCCCACCACCCGGCCAACCACTCTTGAGAATTTTTTTTAAAAGTTTACTTTTAAAGTTCTAAATACTATTAAAAATAAAATCTTGAAACTTTTTTATATATTGTGTTCAACGTATCTTCAAGACGGGATAAAATTACTTTATGAGTTGATCGTTAAATAAGGTGCGATGCGATAAAGAGTTTATAATGATAATTGAAGTTATTCAAGTTTTTTAAAACATATCTTCAAAATAGGAGATTGATTACTTTAATTTAAAAAAAAAAAATTACAATATATAAATATGTATCAATGCTTGGTAAGATGTGAAAATAAAGAGTCCATGTTGTAACAATGCATTCCATTATGCGGTTGTTGACTGTCACACTAACACCACATGTGCATTTTTTCATAATCAAAAGATTGGATTTTTATTAAAACTTTAGGCAAAGTTTATATGAGATTACGAAGACAACAAACCTTGAATCTTGAGATCAATAGTCTATGTATGGCTCGATTTCATATAAACATGTTATGATGGGGATGAATGTTCCCCTTTACAAGTCCATCTAAAGCTAACTTTTCAATTCATTAAAATCATAAAATCCTTCTATACCTTAATGCTTTTCAAAACATATCCCTTGGCATTATTCACTTGCATTGGTACTGTGTGGGTTTTGTTCTCGGTACATAACAATGTTAAAGAGTTGGGTTATCGAGATAACTTCATTGATTTGAAAGTTCTTCATATTATTTTCTCTTTGTTTGCGAGGGCTAAGTTGTTGTTGCTGCCATGGATGTCAAAACGTGCTTCGGTTCAAAACACCTGGCCTTGTGGTGTAAATGTTGATGATGGAGAAATTCACAACAATTGGATTGTTGGATATTTATACATTTTTCCCCTTAAATGAGGTTGGATCTATGGATTGCAGAAGTGCAAGATGTCACATTTGCATTTTGCATTTAACCATGTATGTATAAAGGACAAATAATGATTGATATATAAGCTATCTTGGTTGGCTTGTAACCAAGGAGTATCTCCATGTTTCTCAGTAAGAGACTTATTTAAGATTGAATGTTATAGTAAAAAAGAGGCTTGTATAAATTATGGGAGCATGTGCTACTCATGGATAATGAATGAATAAATGTTCATAGAAGTTGGAATTGTGAAGGTGTATTGAAGGCATTATAATGAATAAATAGTCTTGTTTTTGTAGCATATTTTGGAATCCTCTATTTGCTGATAAAACTATTAAATACATGACAATGCTTGTACATGTGCCGATTACCCAATTGAATGATATTGGAATTTGAGTTTCAGAATAAAAGGCATAATAAAAGCATCCATCACATAATCTAATGACATAACTAAACTATAATAAAAATGTAGTTACATTAATAGTATTATTTGAAAAATACATTTTCTACATACATGTGTTGAGATATAAGACCAATAAATAGTGAGGCCATCTATAAAAAACAACTCATACAAAAATGATGGAGATCAAGTTGCTCCAATCTATCTCAAAAAAGACGCACACGATAATATTACTCCCCATAATAACCCCAATCCCAATCGGAGCAACAATCCATTCATTAATAGGTAATCTATAACGATGCCTATACGATAATAATTGGTGGAGCACATGTTAGCTCCGCAAATCTACCACATCCATCCTTTGGATGTTGCTTCAATGAGTGTTGAATTACATACCCTTTGGACATCGGATTGGTACATAATCTCAAAACCGTGGAATTGTACGGCAATGGATTTTGCCTGGTGAAGGGGCTTTAGGTTAGGTCTTCTAACTTGGAAGGTACCATTCATACGGTTGATGATTAGCTCAAAGTTATTGTAAGTGACAATTTCATTTGCACCATAACTTCGTGCGGTCGTGGAACCCTCGATCAAAGCATGATGAGTACGCCTCATTGTTTGTCGTAATCCAGGGTAATTCCCTACTATTTGATAAACTTGGCTTAGGGCTTCATTATGAAGCACAAACGTTGTCTGTGCATTCCACAGGTTTGGGTGGCACCATATACAGATAGCCAAGGGACCCATTTTGAAACCATCGCAAAAAAATAAAATAATTTAATTAAATATTGTTAATAGAGTTGCTACTCTCTACGAAATAAATAAATGAAGTTTGCGATTTTCTTAATATAAATAAAATTTTAATTAATTTCGGTTGCGGCAACCTGTATTACAACGACGAAACACCTTTGTTACGATGGTGGCAACTCGGCCCCATTGCCTTAACGCCTCCGTAAAATGCACAACGACGGTAACACATTGTTACGGTGGCGGCAACTCGTTGTTGCTTCCATTGCTCAAAATTAAATTTACGGTAAGCGGCAACACGCGGTACGGTGGTGACAACTTTTGTTGTCGCTGCGCGGTAGGGAGTTGCCGCCCTTGCTCCAAAATTAAAATTTACGGTGGCGAAACACACGGTTACGGTGGCGGCAACTCGCGGCTAGCTAACATGATGAAGTTGCGCTCTCTCTACAAAATAAATAAAAAATGAAGTTTGAAATTTTGTTAATATAAATAAAAATTTAATTTACGAGTAGTTGTGACAATACAACGTACAGTGGCGACAACTCGTTGTTGCCGCTACTACAAAATCAAGTTGCCGCCACGGATCAAAAGTAAATTTTCATTATATAAGAGGAAAAACACAATAAACGGGAAATTTACTTTGCTTTCCTAAATCTGATTATTTTCTAACAACCTGTTTGCTCTACTTTCTAGCTGCTGAAATAATGTAAGTTCTACATTATTGGGTCCACCGCAACTTTCTCAATTGATTAGCTCTCGAATTCTGCTTTGCTGAAATAATGTAAGTTCTACCCTACAACTTGCTCAATTGATCGGCTCTCGAACTTTGCTTGTCCTCACTTTGAGTCTTTAAGGGGCTCTGCTGGTCCTCTTTGCTTTCTGCTAAGTCTTGAAGCCATAAAGGGATGGAGTAGCCGGACCCAGAGTGACGAGAATGCACACCAAATACTCTCGACGAGAATGAGTCAATGGAATAACGAGGAAGGCACGTCGACGAAATGAATAAGTGAGAGAAAAATTTTGAAATCGAGTTTGGGCGGCAACTCCGGAGAGGCGGCGTTGTTAACCTCCATTACTTAGAAGCCAAACATTCTCCCGTTGTTTGAACAGAATTTTATTCTGTCACTTCGGCCACGGCGGTGCATGAGCTCGTGTGGCGGCTCGTGTGGGAGTACCCAAACGTTGACATTTTGCTTTGTTACGGGAACAACGGACGGGGAACGTTAACTCTAACATCGTGGGACGGAGACGAGGAGGGGCGTGGGGCCCACGTTCGTCGGAGGGATTCGCTGGTCACTTGGGGAACGCAACCTGGGGCATTGAGTCGAATGGTTAGCCCACTCTTTAAAGGGTAGTACCTCATAGAACCCGATTTCTTGCATCACTATTGCGAGCCCTGGGATGGCTCAACGAGAACAGCAGTAGCACACGGGGTCGACATCACCGGATTGTGAATATGGCTTACAAGTAAGGGAATTATCCCTCTATTTTGGGCTCTTGCGAGTCCCCATATTTACATGATCCTAAGATTGAAATCTATGCGAGGTTCCCCTCGGAATCATGGCTTTCGAACGCCCGGGGAATGGGGGTATTCGAGGAGCCCAGGTTTTGTGGGGTCTCGTCTTTGGCTTTGTATTGGAAATTAGAGATGAGAATGCATTTGCGGAGCGAAAGGGGGAAAAAATGCGGTGAAAAAAGGTACGGCGAGAAGGCCATGTATGCATTGTCGGTGTACCGGAAGGAGAAGAGCCGAAGAATGAATCTATTTAAGACGCAAGGACCCCTCATCGCAGCTCGGAAGGCAGGAAACACCGCCAACGCTGGATATTACTCTAATTTGCCCAACGGAGGCACGGTGCGGCGGCCATAGAAGCGCTCGAGATCAATGAAAAGGGTTTTCATTATGCGGTTTGTGCAAAAAGGGCACGAGAGAATTGAGGAGGACACCCATTAGGCCATAATCAATGTTCTCGGCGATTCACGAGGAGGATGACCAAAACGATTTCAACGAACCAATTAAACTCACCCACATGTCAAAATATTATTCGTAAACATATTATTCATGAGAAAGGGTGATACATAAGGTTTGTGATTAGGTGGGGTGAACGGTGTTTTCTCACCTTGTACGCAAAGATAATGCCTGCGAGCGTAAAAAAATAAAAAATAAAAATAAAAAAATAAAAAAATAAAAAAAATAAAAGAAAAAGAAACTAAGTAAAATTATGATGCGACGAGCGTTGAAATACGACGTTGAAGTTTCTACCCACATTTACCTAGTTTTTTTTTGCCAAAGTGATGCTTCTTGAAGCTAGAAATTTTCTGCGATGAAAAACATCGAAAGACAAAGTTCGGTGCAATGTAGCATATCGAACGAAAATATTTTTCCATTGTGAAACACTATGGAGCGGTTAACATCTATTCCACATGAAAGGAATTTTTTTATTCATGTGACACATTACAAGGAAGAAAACATCCAAATTATGCGATGAATGAAACTTCCCCTTAGACAATTTTCCAATGATGCATTGTTTTGTAAAGATAGATTCTAAAGGACTACACTCATCATTACTTCCTGCATGATTCCATATTGTGTAGCAACATTTCCTTCATTGCAATTTATACTAACTTATCTTCATATATGTTTTGCAATCTGCAATGCATTACTTCACAACCTTCCATCATGGATATTGAAAACACTCACCATCATCCAAGTAAATAATTTCTTATTACTATAGTAGTCCTTATCCCATTTTGCTTCTTGTCGAATTGTAACCTCTAGTTGTTACTATTTTACTTTATGATTTTTGTTATTTCATATATGATTTAATTAATGTTGGTATATAGCAAATTGCTTCTTCATATGGAAATTAATGTCCTTTTTTATTTACCTCGCATTTTTTGATATCCCTGCCCCACACACACACACACATATTCATATGTGCATGTGTGTGCACGCATGCCGAGGGGATATGAAAATGTGAGTGTATAAAGGACATTAACTACTTCTATGTAGACCTTCTCTACTTAATCAAGCTATGAAGTTGAATGTAAAAATATTTAAAATAGTGTATGTTAGATGTGTGGGCACGATTACAAGGATTTGTTGCTTCTCTAACTTATTTTGAGTATCACAAGTATGTTTTTTGACCAAAACACATGGTTTCTCATGTCGATTTGCAATATTTGTTATTTGAATCATAACCAAGGCATTTTTATATTCAATTATGATGTATATTGTTGTAACATTAATATTGTTAATAGTTGTTGTACGGAAAATCTGTATTTAATACTAATGTGAAAATCCATATATTTTATACAAGGACATTGAAGGAATATAATGTACATTGTATATACCCTTGATGAATTTAATTCCTATGCGACATTTCACATTATTATTGAGACATGACAATTCACAACTAAGTGAATTTTATTCAACATGCCATTGCAACAATAATATCTTCCTTGTGAGGTATCACATGGACTACATGTTTCTTCTCATGAGACAAAAATTTGTTCTCTTATGTAATGTATCACATAAAAATGAGTACTATGATATGTTATGTTGCACTAAATTTTATTCCTTTGCAACACTTTGCACTTTCACAAACTTTCCCTCATTATGACAAAGCTTACTTTCATGTGGTACCTTGCATCTCACCAATTTGTTTTTTTGACAACACATCACATCACATCAATGATTCTTTTCATGGGATACTTTGCATCACACCAAATTTCCTTTGTAATACATCATATCACATTGCAAAAATTTTACATGTGTCGATACATCGCGTTGCACCAATGTTTCCTTTCATATAGCACATAACATTAAATCATCTATATTTTCTTCACTTTTCTACTTCTATACATCACATCACACCAAAGATTCCATTTGTGCAATATATTTCATTGTACACAAGTTTTCATCTATATTACATACAAAAAAATGTGACTTTTGTGTGATACATCAAATCACACCAAAGTTTCCTTTTGTAAGAGACATCACATCACAACAACATTTCTAATAGAAAAGTGATACACGTGATACGAAATCTTTCCACAAGTATTATGGGCATGCCACTAGTGTTAGCCATCGATGAAATTTTTGTCATAGCAAATGATGGCTAAAACGAGGTCTTTAGTCTTGAGAAACAAGTTTTGAGCAAAAATTGTGAGTTCTTGAAGCCTTGCTACATCTTATGTCCAAAATAAATCATCTCACTTTATTATCTTCAACGAAACAAAGCCTTCAAAGGAGTCTTGCTAGTTTTAAAAAAGAACTTTTTTAAACCTTTTATTCCTCCATTTTTACTCATTTTACCACTTCATCGAAACCCCTTTCCTCCTTTAAAATTCCTCTTTTTCTTCCCTCTCCTTACTCCATTTCATCAAAATCCCCTTTAAACCCATAAAAACCCCTTTTTTTATGGTTTAAATCATTCATTTTTCCCTATCGAAACCTTTGAAAAAGTAAAAAAACCTATTTTGGGCCTATTAGACCTTTTCAAAACATAAGGCTTTAATCCCCTTGTGCAAGCCCCCATCTTCTTTTCCGCCATAAAACAAAGCCCAAAACCCCACACTAAGGACTTAAACTCCCATTGCAATCGAATATTTGAGTTTTCAAATTCTCCATACCATACCTATTTTTTCCGTCGGTTGCAATATGCCGATACGCTCATCACATCGGCATTCTCCATCGCATCGGCAATTTTCTATCGCATCGACACTATCAATTTTTATCGCATCTCTCCCTCTTCCGCCGTGCGATTCCCCTTTTCGCTTAGCCCCTTTTTCCCGCTCCTAGTCCCTTACTCCTCCATGGGACCACGCCCCGGCCACTAACTCTTAGCCCCCATGTCTCGCAAATCCAAAAATATTTCGTTCTGGACCCTCTTTTCATCAGATCGTCGATACTGTCGAGGTTCATCTCCGCCATCCATTTCATCCCGGATCAGGTTGAGGATAATTGCGGGGGAGCACACCCCCAAGACCTTTCCTCAGGTACACGCGGTCCCCCACGATGATTTCTCCTCCCGGTCCCACCTCTCGGTGCCTCCGTTTCCTCCCCATTTTCACCTTTTTCTTTGTATTCCCCCCCTACATGGATTTTAACCCTTTACCATACTAAACCATTGTTTACCCGTATAAACCCCGCTACACGATAGATTAGCTTACGTCACTACGGCCCCACCATTTGTTTCCTCCATCCATCTTATCCCCTCTCGCACTCATCCACGGCCTTAGATCTTCGGCTCGAATCCCAGCAGTGATACATCGTTTCGCGCTACTGTTTCACCAAAACCCCCAAACGTACGACTTCGTGCGAAATGGGTGGTATTGGCCTGGATGTGTGTCACTCGGTGTATGAAATCGCGTTCGTTTTGCGCTTTACCACTTACGGGATCGTTTGTCGCGCAAATACCACACAGTATTCTGTACTCATTGCCTCTATTCGTGCCCAAACTTAAGGTTTTCCTCGATTTCTTGGTTTTGTCCACATAACCCTCCTGCTGCATATATTCCTTCTCAACAAAGCTCCCCCACCTCCGCTAGCCTGCGTAAGTAGTTTAAACTAATTACAAGTTCTTGATAGTTTGTTGTTATGTGTAAGTCTCATGGCGGTTTTATGGGTTAAAGCCATCCCACGGTCCGGTAAAGGGTTAGGGCGAGGGTGATGATCCTCGTGGCCCAAAGCAAGGGCAAAAGGGGCCAAAGGGATGAATTCCACATCACGAAGCAATGGATCATGGCCTTTTGGCATTTCGATCAAACCCTCGGCAATACGGCCCACTGTACACCAACGAACACGGTGGTGAAGAATTAAAGAGTATCAGAGAAAAATTAAAAGTTAAAGGGTTAATACATAAAGGTTGAAGATCGAAGAGCTTAACTGACAGTTAAGGATAAAGCACAATTAAAGATGATTAGAGGAACGAGCCTTAAAGCACAAAATCGAGAGTTAAATAAGTGTTTTAAAGTATTAAGACGAACGGATCGATGAGAAGCCTCCAAATGCCACATTAGTGAAATGATAAATCCTCAAGAAGGCAATGCCACCTTCCAGTTGATTTCACCTAAAAACGATGCATATTAATTTCACGGTCGGGAGATATTTCTAAAGACAACTCAAAAAGTAATTACAAGCCTACCCAAAAGCCTCTAAAGTCAACAAGTGAGCTTGAAGTAGATAAAAGTTAATGTAAAATTAATTAAAATAGAGTTAAACATTTGAAATCTTCTCCATAAGGTCTCCCAAAGGCGAAGCATTTACTACGTATTAATTGAACAATTAAACCTTCCTATCACTCCACCTCCTCGAATTCATGATATATATCATATGAGGAGTCTGGTATTATTGTTGGTTGCATACTTATTGAATGTAAATGGCTTTTGAGTTCTTTGACTCTTGTTTTGTAATTGAAGAAAGATAAGTTTGAGAAGAGAAGTTTGAAGTTGTAAAGACCTACGGACTTGAAGATTGTAGCTGTTTTGGACTTATAAAATATACAAGGCGATTTATGGGATCTTGGTCTATGTCAATGGTGATTTTCTTAATGTAATTGTTATTTTTCATGTTTTCCATACGCTCCACTTTCTACGATAAAGAACAACAAATATAGATTAGGATTTACGCCAAGTACCCTATATCTCAGCGATAAGCTTTATCTTTATGTTTTACGCTAATTGTGTATTTGAGGATAATTCAATATAGTGTAATCGGTCGGGAGATGTTGAGTGAGCCCATGTCTTGTTGAGTAAAACTTGAGATTTTGTTCTTGAATGTTCTTGAAAAGCCTGCTAAGTAAAGTTGAACTAGGGAAGTCTATGGTTAGCCCTGTCCTCTAGTTTATCTCCAACGGTTGCTTTGAAAAGTTCCCTTAAGAGTATGCCAAAAGCGGGATAGGTTCAAAGTCCTTACTTGATCTTAGGCTACTTTTTATGTTCATATTGAATTCTTTTCCTTAAGAATATGCTAAAAGCGAGGCTAGGTTAAAAGTCCTTACTTGATCTTAAGCTATTCTTTGTTTTCCTTTGAGTATCTTTGAAAGTAGGCTAGGTTAAAAGTCCTTACTTGATCTTAAGTGCCATTTGTTTTCTTATATGTTTGCTTCTTTCACTACACTTTAATGTTCCATACCATAAATTAACTTAAAAGAGATCTTTTGACATAGATGACTTGCCCCATAGATCACTCTTGAAACTTGTTGTGCAATTAAATCCTTTTGTGACTCCATAGCCCGTGGATTGATCTTATTTCTTACCATATCCTATCGAAAATTTGAACCATTATTTCAACCTACTCACACCTTTACCCCTCAAATAGAGTTCCTTCATTTTGATGATATTCATCCCAACCAAAACAAACAAAACCCTTGTGCCCATAACTAGCCTAAAATCATATCATAAGCCTTAAATATCATATCTTTGAAAACACTTATATAGAGAGATCCCTCTGAATCCGAGGAGGGCTAGATCCTAGGATTCCAAAGTGGTTTTGATGAAGCTCTACTGACGTTTGTTCTTGCCAATCTTGCGAGCCTAAAGACCTAACAACTAGAATACATAATACTTATAGTTCAACGTACTTTTTACAACTTCAAAATTACTATTATTTTTATTAAGTGAATATGTCTTGATTCGTATACCTTAAACTTATAAGAAAAAATCATATAAAAATAGAGTTAAATTTCCCAAACCAATTAAAAAAATAATTAATTTAACTTTTAATTAAATGTTTAAAATATAATTAAAAAAAATTAAAATTATTGAAATTAACCCATTTACCAAATAAATTTAATAATAGTAATAATAATTTTAAACATACTTACTAGTTTAAAAAAATCAAAATAAATGTATTTGATATTTATTATTTTCTAATTCAACTAAATTAATCTTAATGAAAAAATTTATAGTACAATTTAATCTTAATGAAAAAAATTATAGTACAATTTAATTAATAGATATTTTGATATTTTTCTTTGGTATTTGATATTACAATTTCTAACAAATTGTAATTTCTTATAATTTAAAATATATTTTTAACTGCATAAATAAATTTAATACCTTAAAAACTTTACAACATTCAAATTTTGCAAATTACATAACTACAAAATATAATTCTAAAATGCTTATAATTTTTAAAAACATAATTAAAAAATTAAAAAACAATGTTCTGATTTTTTTCTTTGAAAGATTATTATTTTTAAATTTAATAATATAATTTAAATTTTTTTTTTTATCATTTAAAATACATATATAAATATATAAATAAATTAAGTGGGTTAGAAAAAATCCAAGAAAACACTCAAATTCCACACATCACCTAACTAAAACTTACCATTTTTTAAAAACTCTATATCAAATAATTTGTTATTTGACCAAAAAGAGCAAATCGTCCTCAACCATCGAATCTAACCTTTTCTTTTCGTGGGCTCATCATTTAAACTTAGGGACCATATCATGTTATGTGAACTCACATGCCATTGACGTAACAATTAACACGGAACATTCTTATCCTGCGTGTCGTTTTCATGGGCTCCTCGTTTCAATCAAGCAGACCTCCTCCTTTCAATACACATGGTATTGATGTAACGGATCAAACGGAATTTCGTATTTTTAATGGGTGTTGTCTATGCCATGATCTAACCACACTGGTATTTTTGTTTATGAAAATTATGGAAATTTCAGTAAGAATTTAAGAAAATTTGGTAGGGATTTTTGTAAATCTAGATTTTAGCTATCAAACTTCAATATTTTGGGTGCCCTGAAGGTTTTTGATGGTGCTGAATCCCTACACCATCAAAAACTTGATTCAAACAATACTACAACAAGATTTTTTAAAAAAATTTGCCTGGGAATTTTGGTCACTTTTGACGTCGGCAATTCCTCACTTCTCCGTAGACAACTCGTTGTGTATGAGTTCTTGTCTCGGATTTTCCCCTAGAGAACTCCGCAGTTGTATTGGCGAAGAGATTGTGTTTGTTGGAATCTAGGAAAAAAAGTAGATATTAAATTTGGAGTGTGACATGTGGCGCTTAAAATAGGATGATGTGGATTAAAGAAAGGAGATGTCAATATAAAAAAAAAAAAAAAAATCATAAATATGTTAATCGCGAGAAGAAATAATAACACCCTCTCGGAACTAGAAACTATAGAAGGGAAAAATGCCATTAATACAAAAGAGTTGAATATAGTTGCTTCATCATACTTCTTCGATCTCTTTAGAAGTCCAGGAACATCTAAACGTAACAATCAACCCAAACGAATCAGAAACATTACCGTGATTCTTGAGGTCGAGGAATCTCACCGGATGACAACCTGTTACTGCGGAGGAAATCAAAGATGTCCTTAAACACTTTGCTTGTGACAAGAGTCATAGATTGGATGGATGGATGGTCGAATTATTCCTCTTCTTTTTTGATATGATGGGATCAGAGATATCCTAACTATGGTGGAAGAATCTAGGAACACGGGGAAGTTTCGAAGGACATCAATGCGACTTATATTGCTTTAATTCCCAAGACCTCCAAGACCAAAACCTTCCTGGACTACGGGCCCATTTCTCTATGCAATCTAGTTTACAAAATCATTTCGAGTGATCTCTAATAGGATCAAGTTTCTTACGGTAGAGAAATTATTCCCTAATCAATTTGGATTTCTAAAGGACGAACATATTCATGATGCCATTGGGATTACTCGGGAGGCCCTTCATTCTATTAAAACCAAAAACCAAAATGCTTTGATACTTAAAATGGATTTAAACAAAGCATTTGATAAAGTCGATTGGACATATCTCGGACTTATCCTACTTGATTAGACCGGGATTGGAGGTCGTCCGTGTTGGATTATGGGATGTGTGAATTCAATGAATTCCTTAATATTAATTAGTGGCTCCCCTCCAAAAAAAAAATTTCATGTTCTAGGGGTATTAGATAGGGATGCATGTGGTCACCTATTCGTTTTACGCGATAATGGAAGGTTTGAGTCATTTCAATCCTAGAAGAAAAATAGAAGGGCAATATTCTTGGTCTACAAGTTTCTCCAAACTTTCATATCTTGCATCTACTATTTGTGGATGATGTCTTTTGGGTATAGGAACTATTGCAAAATGGAAAAGAATTTTACAAAGCTAGCAACATTTCGCAATGCCACTAGTATGGAGATAAACACGAATAAATCAAACTTCCATTACTTTTTTGTCAATTGCGATATCCTAGCTGACCATTCAATCTTTTCTTCCTCTACAATTTATCTCTCTAGAATGTGGTTTCAAATATCTTTGTTATTTTCTTAAACCCAATGATTGCCATATAGGAGATTGGAAATGGTTGATTCGAAAGGTTGAGCGGAAAATAAATATATGGTGTTATAATGGCTATCATTAAGGGGTAGAACGATATTGGTCAAGTTGTGATGGAAAACATTCTTGTATATTGGCTATCTCTAACTAAGATACCCTCTTCTACTCTAAATGTGATTGAAAAGCTGATGTTCGGATTTTTATGGACGGGAAATAAATCCAAGGAAGGATTCATCTTGCCGAATTTGGAAAACACTATCTTCTCTCAAACATATGGGGGACGGGGTTTCAAAAACCTTCCTGTTTTGACAAAGGTAAACCTGTCACTTAAAACTATGTGGAGAGCCTTATTTGGGAAAGGTCTATGATTCATTATCAAAGGAAGTACCTTCATCGAGCCAATGATGGAGTGGATCAGAAAATTTGCAATTAGACCGAGCAGGGAGGATCTATAGTATGGAAGGCTATTATTGCAACATTTCCTTTCTAGTTGGCTTACCTTGGCAAGTAGGGGATGAATGAATTTTCTAGGTAAGGACCCTTTTATTGGCGGGGCATGAGTCTTCAAGTTCTCACACAGACTATTCGCACCTCTTAACGGAAGGATTTATTTATCTTAAAGACATCAAATCTAGGGGCTCTTATGGAACTACCCAAAATTACTGGCTTACTACGCGGAGATGGGATTGTAAGATGATATGTCCAGAAGGAATGAGTCAATTTCATTTTACGAGATTTATTTAGATGGTATTAGGGTGGAAGTAATTAGAAGGACCATTTAATTTGGAGTTGGGACACATTTGTTGGGGAAGTAAAAGCAAGACTAGCTTATGAAGCTACATCATCCTGCGAAATTAGGCAAACTAGGAAGTGGTGGAATAAGTACATATGGAATTAGCCCATCCTATCAAAACTAAAATGTTTCTCTTGGTGATACTCCATAATAAGATTTTAACTTGGAGAATCTCCAAAGAAGGATTTATGGGACCAAATTGTTGTATGCTTTGCGAACAAAATAAAGAAATTGTGGAACACATGTTTGTAGATTGGCATATTACACGGGATATCGGGAAAATGTTGGCATGATAGGCGATTATTCTCATAGCAGATGGTCCTCTTTTGAAGATGCGTTCTCGATTGGACTAAGAAATCTAAACATCTTGGTTCTCTACCTATCTTTGTTTCTTGGGATATTTGGCTACTCGGGAATGGAATCATCTTTCGAGATGCTAGACTTTGTCCTCTTTCTATTTATGCAAGATAGTTGCTCACTTTAGAGATTATATTCATGAGTCCCCCCATAAATAAGCATATAATTCATCATTTTTCTGTGATTCCATCATATGTGCCTATTGAGTTTTTTGACGGGGGTTTCCCAAAAAAATATGTGTGGAGAAGGGGGAGTGATCAATTTTTTGAAAATAGATCATCGGTATAAAATTGGTATTGGTCACGGCACTAATACCAAATCGGGGAGATAATTGTTGCTTGGACTCTCATGACGATTGAAAAACTGGAAATAAAATATCCTTGATCTTAAGGATTCAAATGTGTTATAGATTGGCTTGGTACATCAATGCTTGGGGTATTGAACTTAGCTATCTGAAACACGGAAATTGGAGAAATCATAGGACATTTCCGGGATATCCAATTCCGGCATATCTACGAAGGTGTAATTATGTGAAAACTTATCAAGAGCATTATCACCAAGTTTGGGGCACATTACAATTGAAGAATTTGGATGGCCGATCCAAATTATAAATACTAGCAACATTACTTTAACCTGACTACCATTAGTTGAGCCAACCAATCAGAAGTAACTTCCATATATGGGAAATTGCAATCAGCCAAAGCTGAATCTATAGAAGGAAGAAATATAAATTGAACTTCCATATATGAGAGTACAGAAATCATCCAAATTGATTCTATAGAAGGAAGAAATATAAATTCGGTAAATTATTATATACGAGGAATCTTAATCAATACAGGATTCTACGAAGACGAAATATGAATGCAACATATTATCATATATACTTTTTTTTTCCAGTTATATTTACGGATAATAATCAATCAACATTCCAATTTTTTATGTAAAACGAATGTAAGAAACAAGGATACAGTGAACATTATATATGCACGTTCACCCATCATTACACAAGTTTAGAAACCGGTAATACATAGAATTATTAAACCCTCTAATAGGGTGGATTGACATGTTAAACAAAACAACTATGTGTTCCTCGAGGTTGGGGACAACTACCCGATCTCCTACGGTAGAAAAAATGATTTTATTCGAAATGAATAACAAAGAAGTAATTTCGGTAGGTGAAAAAGACTCACAAATAATTTTGTCTAGAAAGTTATTTTTAGTTAGAAGTTGGGGGATTTTTAAAAATCTGATTATAGGAGTGTTTTGAATATTTTTTTTTAATGGTGGAAATTGATTCAACATCTTATTAATTTGACCTAAAATCCGAAATTTAACGAGCTATAACCCATATTTTGATCCGGATTTATGCGGGAACGCCTTGAGAATAAACATATAATCATAAATACGGAGATACGGCGGAAATAACACTTCATTTCATTAATATCAAAGAGCTGAAATTCGCTACAGACGAATGGAAATAAAACTGGCTGGGGGGCGGTGTTATCTGCGAGAAGAGATGTGGCGGCTACGGAGCCTCGAGCGAGGTTACAATGAGGCTCGGGGGCCTATTTATCATTTAGAAACAATGGAGGAAATCCTAAACGGCCAAAACCTAACCTAGAGGAGATGAAGCGCCAAAACTATGGGCCCCGTTTGGGTAAATTGGTGTTTCAACTTCCCGGGGGCGTAGCTTTGGCATACGATCTCTCGGGGCCCGGCGTGTGCCATGCCATTGAAAGATCTGTAAGAGAGGACACGAGTTGAATGGGCAACATCGGTCCATGGACCCATGTTGCTCTCCATTTCCCAAAAAACGTCGTTTAGGGCCTCGAAAACGGCTCGGAAGTTTAGGACCGCTTGCTAAAAATAGTAAGCGTACTTGAAACTGAAAAACTGAAATAGACAATGGTGGAGCCCCAAGTGGAATAGGCGGGTGACCACCAATATCCTGGATCATTCCTCCCCCTTAGGAAGCAATGGTCCCCATTCGTTAAGTTCCTCCATGAGATAGGGAAATTTCCTGGCGAACTTGGTCCACGGTGGACCACTTTCCTTGGTGCGAGGAGTTGGCCGGCTTTGACAATGGGATATAGTTGGATCTTCTGTTTGGCGAGTGTTCTTGATTTGCATGTCCATGATACAATTTGTGGTGGCTGTTCCATGCGATGCGGATTTAACTCTATTGGTGTGAGTTGTTGATGTACAGAGGGTGTCGATAGAGGTGGGAAGTAAGGATGAAGGCGATCCACATTGAAGGCTGAGTGCGGACCAAGGAATGGTGGAATGCGAGCTCAAGGCATTGTTTCCTACGACCTTGGTGATGGTGTACGGCACGTATCGGAGCGGGCGAAGCTTGCGGTGGAGATTCAGATGGCGCTCATGCCGCAAATGTAGCCATACTTTGTCGCCCTTTTTTGGAAGTTGTGTGGCACCTTGTGTTGATCATGGCGTTGCTTGTACTTGGCATTGGCTCTATCCAATATATCATGAACTGTTGGCGGATGTGTTGAATGCGCTTGATGAAGCTACTTGCTTTGTCAACTTCGGACTAGACATGGTGAATTGGCACTGACATTTTACCAAATGGCATGGCTACGTCGATGGGACATGTGGCTGAATCCCAAGCCCACTGAAAGGGGCTATGGCGATTGAGCTGTGGAGATCCCAATTATAACTATGTTGTACATGAGGGAGGTTCTCGTCCCATGTGCGTGGATGCTTTGAATTGTACATGCGCGGAGATGTGTACGATCGTGCAGTGACATTCCCCCCACAATCGGCCATCTTTGTTTGGAGATGGAAAATGTTTGTGGACTTGGTGAGCTTGGTATCCAACATCGACCGGAGAAATTTGGACCAAAATGTCTTTGAGGAACACCTTATATCCCGATCTGATATGATAGGCTTGTGGGATCCCAAAGTGCACCCACACTCGTTCAAAGAAGATTTTAGCGATCAGCCTGTTTGACGATATTCTTCTTGCGGGCCGCCATAATGGCCATCTTCGAGAATCTGTCGACGACCACAAAAACACGATCATTTCCCTGCTTAGTAGAAGGCAAGCCCGACATGTAATCCATGGAGATGGATTCCAAGAATTCGACTAGGGGTAGGTAGAGGAGTATATAGGCCTTGCTTCTTGATGGTCGGTTTGTGATGGCACGAAAACGGTCACCGAGAGGATACGATGTGCTTCTCGACATCCTTCGAAGGTTCGGCCAATAGAAATGCTGGGTTGCTACTGTTTTCTCGACCTAGAAATTCCCGGCGACTCGGCTAGTGTGCTTCCCATATCATCTTGGCACGCTCGCTTGAAGGAATTACAAAGGTGTCCCATGTGACATAAAAGTGCATCTTGGAGGTGAAAATTTGGAACTTGCGTACCCCCCAGAGTGCCTTGTAAGTTTGGCCAAATTCGAGTCACTCTCATAGAGAAGCGGCCAATCGAAGTCTCGTTCCCACAAAGAGTTGAGCACGGTGGTGAGCGCCACGATCGGTGGTCGGGCGAAAGGCGATCTTGCAACATGATTGGTGCTACCCTTCTTGTACTTGATGTTCGAATGAAAGCATTGCGGATATGTGGACCACTTCGATGGCGATCGTGCACGCACCCGCACTAATGTCTATTATGAGCTGAGGGCACGTAGTGCAGCCAACGGAATGATTGTTTCCTTCCCCAAAATGTAATGCTTCCATTATTAAATGACTTGCCTGATAAAATTACATTCTTGTCATAGGGATACTTACGAGCGTAATGGAACAATGTCTCCTTGTGGTACCTTTGGATGTCCCTGTTGAGTAGACGCACAATAGCATAGTCGAGGCATCTGTCTCGATCTCAAATGGACGTGCAGAGTACACAGTAAAGTGAACGCGGGGCGAACGGGCGGTTTTCGGTTACGCGGAACGCCTTGTTGAGGTTCGGAACGAAAAATTTTGCTCTCGCTCCTCCCGCGGGCGGCTTGACTCAAGGGCCCGAGTGATATGAGAGAATCCCAATACGAACCTCGGTAGAAATTAGCAAGACCCGAGCTGAAGCTTTGTTATAGTGTTGGGGCAACGATCACGAATGACTTGGATCTTGGTGGATCCACATGCACCCCCTTTCATCAATAATGTATCCCGGATATTGAACCTGGGATAATATAAAGACACACTTCTCCAAATTGGCACACAACTTGTGTTGCGCGGTCATTTGGAGGACTTGTCGGATGTGGTGAAGGTGCTCTTCCCAGTACGGTGAAGATCGGAATGTCATCCCGAGTACACCACTACAAATGAGTTGGTGAATGGCAACGGAATGTCATCCATCATCCTCATGAAGGTGGCGGGAGCATTCGTCGAGCGAAGGCATGACCAGCCATTCGAAAAGGCCTTCCTTGGCTTTGTGATCTTCCACACATCGGAGGGTTGATTGGTACTGGTGATACCGGACTTGGTCGATCTTGCTAGCTGAAATATTTTGCACCTTTGAGTTGGTCGAGAAGATCATCAATCGTGGGATTGGGTACCTATTCCGGATAGTGATCTTGTTCGGCGCCGTCGTCGATACGAGTCTCCACGTCCCATCCTTCTTTTGTACCAACACGATCGGGCTCCCACGGGACGATGAACTTGGTACGATGTGACCTTTACGCAACGGCTCCACAGATACGCACTCTTGATTTCATCATTCTCGAGAATAGAGCGCGCGATAGATCGAGTCCGACTGGGTAGGCGCACACGGGGTCGGATCGATCGGTGCTTGACCCCCGACGGTGCGAGAGGAACCCCTGTGGGTGAGGTGAATGTCCCCGTGCTCCTCCACAACCTTATCCATTTGTTGTTGTTGTGCGGAAGGGTATGCGGAGGTTGTGAAATACAGGTCTTCTTCTTGCTGCAAGTGAATCAGTGACGAATTTCTGGTTTGGGAAATGAGCTTACTTTTGTTTTGCGGTAACCAAAGAGATAGCGGCGGGGAGGTGGTACCTACGGTATCCTATACAACTTATTTCCCAAAGTAACGATAACGGCACGGAGGTCGAGACTCATACACGGCATGATGCTTCCATAAGTATGGTTGTCCTAATAATACATCGAAACATCAATAGAACAACGTCACATAATACCTCATCAGTGAAGGGCTTGATGCTATAGGAGAGCGCGACAACGCTAGCAGGTGGCCAACGGAGATCTCATCCTTGGTGAAGCCACCAGATGGTGTATGGATGTGGGTGGTGTAGTCAGCAAGCCCAACCGCTTCACGGCGTACGCTGAAATGAGGTTCTTTTGGCTCCCATTGTCGACAATGAGCGTGCGGGGAGCCCTTTACCCACATGCAGGAGTGGAAGAGACATTCCTCCTCCTCTGGATCTTTCGGTTCCTCCCCTTTTGGATCTTTGCGGTGGCAACGGTGGCGTTGGGCTCGCATCAATAATCTGTTTCCCTTTTCATTCACCTTTTCGGGTTCTGATTCGGAGTCGGAACGCCATCGGCTCGAAGCCCTCATCTCGGCCACTTGCGGCGCATGGCAGGCACTCACTTGTGTTGTGAGTGGAGCTCTTATGGAACTCACACCACTTTCAGGTGTCCTTCTTTGGCTTTGCGGTGTTGTTCTTTTCTTGTGGCTTCGATGAGTTGTATTTAGGCGCCATGCCTTAGCCCTGTCCTTTTGTTACGCGGTTTGGAAGCACCTTTCCCTTGCTTTGGATTCGCGGATCCAAAGTCTCGCTATTACTTGAATTTATGCTCAATCTTGGCGGCATACGGGTATGCGTACAGCGAGGAGATATCGAGGAACTCCATTTCCTCTGAATGTATCTGTGCGGTTTCCTTTGCGATACTTTAGCACCAAATGTTTCTCTACCGAATCTTTGATACCCAACTTTGTGCGCGGGGGTATGGAGCAATTCGTCGGCTCATGCATCTTGATCCCTTTGTTGTCGCGGCATGGTCCATTGTATGTACTTGTCCTCATAGCTCCCCACGGGATAGTACGCATTCCTTGGCGGCGTCTCGGAAAGAATTCCGGAGTTGGTACCACTTTGAGAACGAGAGAGGGTTTGTCTAGTCCTTGTTCTCGCATTAGGTTTCCCACCGGTCCTTAACATGGGGAGTAGCTTTGAGGAGTGCAAAAATAATCTTCTCCGTGCGAAAAGTCATAGCTTCGAAATATCCTTCTAACGGATTCAACCATCTATACGGCATCTACGTCTATTTGACCCTCAAATATGGGAATGTCAAAATTTACTTGTACCTTAAAAAGGAGTCGCGCCTCCCGGAGTGGGCGCTAGATGCGGATGCGCGCGGTGGAGAGTGGCAGATTGAAGGATGCGAGCAAAGTTATCCATCATCGCGTTCCTTTGTTTTTCGAGGGCCTCCTCGAAGCAATATTTTGATAGGATCTCCTTGCTCCCTCATCTTTCTTTTCATCGCCCATGGGCGTCGGTAGTTTGCGAGGCTAATCTTGCAAGGTTCCACGAGATCGAGCCACAGCTCCTTATACCCAGGCCTCGTTGGGGACATGCAAAGAAGGATCGAGAAAAAGCGGACAGCTCGATACCAACGGTCACAGGATTTATGCGGGAACGCAACGGAATAAACATATAATCATAAATACGGAGAGATGCGGCGGAAATAACACTTCATTTTCATTAATATCAAAAGAGCGAAATTTGCTTACGAATGAGAATGGAAATAAAACTAGCTAGGGCGCTGATAGTTATCTCACGAGAAGAGATGTAACGGCGGCTACGAGCCTACGGGCGAGTTACAATGAGGCTCGAGGGCCTGTTATCATTTAGAAACAATGGGAAATCCTAAACAGCCAAAACCTAACCTAGGAGATGAAGCGCCAAAACTATGGGCCTAGTTTGGGTAGGGTGGTGTTTCAACTTCCCCGGGGCGTAACTTTGGCATACGATCTCGTTTGACACGTACCATACCTCGTTAGAAAGATCTATTTGAGGACTACAAATTTGGAATGAGCAACATCGGTCCATGGACCCATGTTGCTCTCCATTTCCCAAAAAACGCCGTTTAGGGCCTCAAAACGACTCTCACGGAAGTTTAGGACCCGAAAAGCTAAAAATAGTAAGCGTACCGAAAGCTAGAAAAACTGAAATAGACAATGGTGGAGCCCCAAGTGGAATAGAGGCGGGTGACCACCAATATCCCTGGATCATATTTCCCAAACTTTTGCTGAATTTTGACAAAATTATCACAGAAATTTCCACTATTTTTCTAACAAAATTGTAGCTTTGATTTTAAATATATTTTTAATTACTAATACAAATATGTAATAATTTGAATTCTTTTAAATAAATTAAAAAAAATTAGTTAAAATTACATTACTCGGAAATATATTGAAATTAAATTTTTGAAATTTTAAATATATTAAATTTATTTTTAATTTTTTGATAACCAAAAACTTATATTTTTTATAAATATTTTTAGATAGAAAAAAATGCAAACCATAAAATATTTATAATTCTACAATTTCAAATAATAATAATTTTCTTACCAACGATATAATTTTTCAATAAAATATATAATTTGTTTTAGATAAATCTTATTAGGTTTTTCGGTCTCAAAAGAGTAGAGTGCTCAAAATTAAACCCTTTCTAACTCTTCCACGGGTTCCAACCACCGTGACGAACGCATAATTTGAAAAACACTTAAGAGATGTAATGCAGAAAAAAAAAAAATTCGGAAGAAAAAAAACGCGCATATATTAGATATACGATTACACTTAGTCAAATACATTCTCGGATGAACAAGTTCAATGAGAAAATTAGCAATGTCTAGAAATCGACTGTAAAAACTGTTGATTCGGAAAGTGAATAAGCAAGTTAAAATCGAACGGCAAATCATAATCGGGGGAAGTTATTCAACCCCGGCCAGATGTCACGGTACATTTACGTAAGGATATACAAACAAAAAAGAAAAGTGCGACATTATGATAATGTACATCATATACCCATGATAATAAAAATAAGTAGAAACCTGTGAAGAGTTAAATCAATTACTAATGGGCAAATAAAGCGACAAAATGACCCAAGGGTTCGGTTGATATGAGATGAAATAATTCAATGATCGGCTCACTTGTAACTAGAAACGAGCTCGCTTGATTATAGTCGGGCTAAACGATATGTGTATGTATGGCTCGGCTTGATAAGGGAAATAGTGTTTGTCTATAGATGACGCTGGATAGTTAAATAATCCACATTCTCTTGAATATAGACCCGGGCTCCTATGAAATCTTGTGCAATCAAAAATTTTGTGCCAATTGTCATTATTTTGCGGGCTCGCTTGTTGGAGAGTGATCGGCTCACTTGATCGGTTAAATGGCTCACTTGATGGGTTGTAAGATGAGATATTCGTTGGTATGCTTCAATGTGCACGTCCATCACAAAAACTTGATTTGTGGATCAAAAAACGATTAGTACATGCGAGAGATAATCATAAAGAGACCAAAAAGACAAAAACGAGTATAGTGATATAACCCGGCAAGTTCACGGAATAGGAATATTGAATTCCTATATCATACGCCATCCTGTAACGTGAGATGCATATTCCGAAAATACGCGAGAAGACCCTTCTTTGATAAACCATCTGCTCGGGTGTTATTTCCCTGTAATATGATTGATCGACGGACGGTTAGGGAGGAGAAAAAATATCATAAAGTTTTGAAAAGAAGGATACAATTTTCAATAGCAAATCAATGTCGATAAGTTATGGATGTGAATTATAAAGACATTGTAAGCCAATTAGCAAGATTAATTGATTGTGAAATTTGAAAAGAAAACAATAGAAATTGAGTAAACATGGAAATCATGCCATATATTTTCTTTTTTTCTTTCTTTCCTCTTTTCTTCTTTTCTTTTTGTTTGTTTGTCATATTTATGTATTTTATCTTACTAATAGCATAGAACATTTTGATCTTTATAGTTATTTTATTGCATTCACAATGTTATGTGTTTGTCTATTAAAATTCATTATATAGTTATTAGCTTTGATATTTAATATGATTATTATTTTTAATTGAGTAAACTTGTGGAAATCATGCCATATATTTTTCTTTCATATTTGTGTATTTTATCTTACTAATAGCATAGAAAATTTTGATCTTTATAGTCAACGTATTGCATTCAAAATGTTATGTGTTTGTCTATTAAAATTCATGACATGGTTATAGTTTTGATATTTAATATGATTATTATTTTGATATATTGTGAGTCTTTCAACCAATTGTATGTAATTAATGGCATCACAACTAATCCAATGGGATTTGGGAATAAAACAAAACTATGAATTTAATGTAAATATATCGATAATCACCCAAACATGTGCATGGGGCTTCATGGGGGAAAATATCATACCATGTGCATTCATATTGAGGGATGAAAATTGAGGAAAAATTGTCATAATATATTAAGAATATAATATGGGGTAAAGGATTTTCCCTGCGTAGGCGGGTATAAAAAATGGAGCTCAATGTTAAAGAAAAAATATAAAGGGGCATAACGAATGTTAATGAAAAAATGGATACCTACAATATCTAGTGAAAGTAGGGTTTTTAATTGGGAAGGTGTATTGGGTTCATATTCGTACGGGATTAAATAGTGTGTTTTTTATAAGTATTTTCCAATATGTAGTCAAATTAAGGGTATTGTTTAGTATACCACGAACGCAATATGTCGAGGAGGTTCATTGAGTGGAAAGCCCCCATGAACATGTGAAACTTTGATCAAACTTGTCATTAAGAAAATGCATAACTTTATTAGTTTCGGATAAACAATTTAATTACGTTTGAGATTAAAAACTCTATTAAGCTAATGTGTTTATTCAACATTAAAAACTATAATGGCTTGATACTTATATAGCATCAATAACTCTATTAAACGAATCATGATTATGTTTGGGATTAAAAACTTTATTAAAAGCTAATGATTATGTTTGAAATTAAAAACTCTATTAAACTTTGTGAAATTTTCAAATGAACTTGTATAGAATAAACTTTTTCAATATCACATAAATCTAAAATTAGGATTATAACAATGAGATTTTTTATTATGTTTATTCAATTTAACATTCTTACTCTTTTGTTATTCAAAATGGTCATTCTCTTTTCCTAATTCCATGCATCTTTATTGCTATATTATTTCACTTTATTCTTCATATTTCCTTGTATTCATATTTGTGTACCAGAACTTTGCAAATACTTTGAGAATGCCCAATAGTTCTATTTACGCTACCTCATTCCAAGCTCAAGGTCAAATAGATGTACCCATTGTAGAATTAATTCTTAGAACTACATTTTGAAATTAGGTAGGATGGTTAAAAAATATAGGGAGGGTGACATAATTTGTATTATCATCGAACTTACTCATTACGATTATACTCTAACATCCCACTCTTTTATGTATTTTTGCATGGGTTGAGAGATCAAGTGGGCAATCAATATTATGATTCCTTAATTTTGTGTTGTCGTGTTCCTACTAGAGGAATTGAAAAATCGACCCGAGCTTGTACTTATATGAAATGGGGTTGATTCCACGACTCGACACGCTGGAAGAGGCTCCTGAGCTTGACAATGGGGGGAATTGAACATGGGGCCTTCATCACTCACATAACTTTACATATCACGAGCTCGTTAAGTGAGCTACCCCCATAAGTTTTTTGTTTGCTATTTTATGTGAGTCCTAATATGGTTGGCATGACTAACTTCGCTGGTTTGAGTAAATTGCAACTTAGGGCATACGAGCCGTCAAACCACTTAGGGATCACACCTAGCCTGGGCCACACACGCTTAACATGGATAGATTTTCCCATGGGAATTTCGAACTCGTGACCTTTACACCATGGATTGCCTTGACGGTCTTTCTCATCTTGCTTTACACCCATGGGCGACTACCTCCCATAAGTTATGATCAAAATATGAACATAAAATTCACTACTCATATACATATGAATACATAAGTTACATTTCTATTTTATATATGCATTTATAAAAATAAATAATTCTGTGTGATCATATTTAAAAAAAAAAAAATTATAGTTTTCAAATTTTTGTGGTTGGAATGTTGGTACATGGAGGAAGCTCCACAAATTTACACAGATTTGAATCGACGTTTTAGAACCTCAGTGGAGTCCATCTTCAAGACATCAATGAAATTAAAGGTTGATAAATAAATAATGATTACAAAGAATGTGAAGCACCGATAAAAAAAAATACTAAAAAGACCAACAAACCAATTAAATGAGTAATAATTAAATATTAAAAATTAAATCTAAAATATTATAAAAACAGAATATAAATTATACCAAAATATGGTTAAAATTAATTATTTAAATGTTATCTAAAAATGCATATATCTATGAAAGTTATTTTGTAATTTTTAACACTAACTTGAAATTGCAAAAACAAAAATCAATAATTATGACTTTATTATTAATGTATATATAATTATTCAAAGAACGTATTTAAAATCCTGATATTGTTATTATTATTTTTATTAAAATTTTGATTTAGGCATTTGTTTATTGGTTATATTTTAACATGAAAAATAATTACAAAAATAATATTTTTAAATTATAAAGTATTTAGTTTACATTTATCCACTAAAATATAGTTTTATTTTTAAACTTTTAATTGTGAAAAAAACTTGAAATGAAAAATGGAATTTCAAATTTGGTGAGAGGCCAAAGGACCTTGAAGACATACATAATACCAAATGATAGCTATAAAAAAACATGCTTAAATATATTGTAATATGTTTAATAATTACATTGAAGGTGTTCTCTATAAAATTGGTTAGGTAAACGTGTTCATCCTAGCCAATGAGATCCTTTATTTTCGTCCTCTTCATCCAAAATCCAAATTATTCGAGCACATGGTTGTGGCGTGGTAATGGCGCGAGTGTTATTCTAATGAATTTTCTCGCGTTATTTTCATTAATGGACATCGGACGCGGAAACAAAAACAAGACTTTGGCGTATGTCGATGAGGCCAAAACATGCACAATGAAAACGATGAGAAAATGGGCGGGTGACTGTCAAAGTCAAAGTAGTAGAGAAATCGAGAGGATAATGCAGTGGTGCTACAAAGAGAAATCATGTAATAGAGTCATGTGCATTGACTTCATTTAAGGAGGACAAAAATTTCATCTTTCATTTGAAGGGATCAGTGAGGAAAGCATTGCGAGGAGTTCAAGTGTTGGATTGATGAAGCAATCTTGAAAAAATGAATTCAACGAGCATGAAAATGAGAAATACGATGCTAAGGATGGTGAAGGAAAATGAATCAAAGTAGAAAATCCTCCACATAAAGAAAGGAGCGAGAGAAGGGAGAACTCAAATTTATAGATATTGTAACATATGTTGGAATTAAAGTTAGAGACATCTTGATGAAAAATGAAGAAATAAAGGTAATTGTGATATATGATATTTCGATAAGAAAGTTGTTGAAGAAGTGTTGTAGAAATCGTTACGGTCAACGCGGAGATTTCTGAAAGTATCGAATTTTGGTGTTGAAAATTCTTCTCTCGATTTATAATAGACATGATTGAAAGTGGACACCATTGAAAGTAGAACGGGGGAGCATACATCCTTCGGAAGACGACATGAAAAGTCAAAAAACTAGAGGCAACTTTTGAAAACAAGCCTTGGTGAAATATTGTACGAGACATAAAGCCATCATAAGGTACGCATTTATTTTTTAGAACGTATTAGGAGGGAAAGTCTCGGCCTATGAACGAGGATATGGAAGCCCTCAAGATTATTTTGATTTTGGTTGTGATTGTGTTTCTTAGGGGTTTATCACAAGTGGATAGTCATAGGATGTTTAGATCATGCAAACATGAATTGCTTGGTTCAAATCCCTTTCGAAATTCACTATGGAGAGTGTCGAGGATCATGCTTAAATCCTTCCATGTAATTGTTGACATTAGTCGGCAGATTTTTGTGATTCTTTGTGCTCATGTTATTAAAAATTAGTGCGACGAGATTATTAGGATGGCCGGTGCTCGAATAGATTTTAGTGTCGATGAATAATTAGTAGTTGATATATAATAATATTAGTAATGGGTTTATTATATAGCAATGTATTTACATACTTGATTTACAAGTTGAGCTCATGGATACGTATTTTTTTTTTTTCATTTTTTATATGTCATAATTATCTTGGTTTATCGGGTATTTAAAGCACGGGCCATTCGATTCTACGGTTGATGTCAGTAGGTAAAAATTGTTTTGGGTTAAAGCTTTATTGGAATTTCGCCAAGAGAAGCTAAACATGTCAAATTCTAACATGCCGATTCCAAAATTTGATGAAACAATTATGATTATTGGTGCATTAATATGATGACCTTTTTATTGGAAAATATTTGTGGGATATTGTTGAATCGAGGTTATGAGAGCCTATTGTTTAGAATTCCCTTACATCCAATTTAAGAACAACGAAATGAAACGAAAGAAGAATTCTCAAGCTTTTAACGTCGGATAGCTCTTGATAAGAGCTTATTTCCAAGAATATCCAAGAGCAATAACTCCCAAATATGCTTGGAAGACTCTGAAATATTACAGTGGTATTGATCAATTTAAGGTGGTCGAAGCTTCAAACATTGAAGCGAGAGTTTGAGGTGAAGATCTGATAAGTTGAAAGTATAAGTGACTATTGTGTTAGAATCAATGATGTGGTCAATAAAATGGCTACACTTGGGAAAGCGTAAGTAATGAAGTTTTAATAAAAAAGGTATTGAGATCTTTAACACATCTAAATGGAGTCATGTTTCCATAATCATAGAATAAAACAAGGATTTGACACAACTAAAGTTTGATCAATTGGTTGGATATCTCATGTCTCATGAAGAAATATTGAAAGACATTTTTGAAGGTGTAGAGAAAGATTTTTTCCTCTAAATTAAAAATTACACACAATGAAGATGCAAGCGATTAGTAGTGCCAAAAACAATCAAGGGCGAGGTGAAGGGAAATGCAAAATTTTTTCTAGAGGTAGAGGCAAAGGTGGCTCAAGAGGAAGAGGTAGTTCCCGGAGGAAGAGGTAGAGGTTGATTTGATAAGATAAATGTTCAATGTTACTAGTGTAACATGTATGGCCACTTTGAAAGAGAATTCGGATTGAAGAAGGTAAAATGCTAACTATGCTCGAGAAAGTAGTGAGTATCCTCCGGATCCACTTATTTTTATCTTATGCCAAAGGTGAAAATACTAGTAAATATGTTTGGTACATAGATTCGGATGCTCTAACCATATGACGGGGAATGAGAAATTGTTTTCAACCAAGGATGGAATTTTTTAATCCAAGGTCCAACTTGGTGATGATAAACCATTGGAGTTTGCTACCAAAGGAGCTATGGAGGTCCAAAAAAAAGAGAAGGTATAAAGAATATTCATGATTTATTATACTCCACAATTGAAGCACAATTTTTGAGTGTTGGGTAACTATGTGAGACTATGCATTATAAAAGTAGCATTTGAAAACAAGACTGTACTATATGATAAGAATAAGGGAAATAAGGTGATCACTATTTTCCTATGACAAAAAATAGGATTTTTCCCCTTGAGGTTTGATGAACATAGCGAAGCCTTGCAAATATGGCTTATGAGGATTCAAGTTGGCCATGGCATCTCGGGTATGGCATTTAATTTTTCACGAGTTTGAAGTTTCTAACCTCACATGCATTAGTTTACGGTTTCCAAGGTGAGGAGCATAAGGGGGTTTGTGAAGGATGTGCTAGGCAAGCATACGGGGAAAAGTTCCCAAAGGGAAATACATGGAGGGCTCATCACCCACTTTAGCTTGTTAATTTAGACATGAGTCCTCTGGAGACAAATAGTTTTGGTAAGTCATCATATTTCATCACTTTTATTGATAATTACTCACGAAATTGTTGGTTATAATTTTTAAGGCCAAAGTGAAGCTGCGGATACGTTAGAAGTTAGAAGCACTTGTGGAAAATGAGAAAAGTGCAATATCAAATGTTTGTGGGATGACCGTGGAGGATAATTCTATAAAAGATTTCAGTGTTCTTGTGATATGAATGGCATCGAAATAACTACACAACACTAAAACACCCCAAAATAATGACAAAGCTGAAAGGAAGAATCATATTGTGGTTGAAATGGAAAGGTGCATGTTACAAACTAAGGGATTGAGAAATTATTATTGGGGAGATGTAGTTGCTTCAGAGTGTGTACATCATCAACGTATCCCACTAGTGCACTAGAAAAGATGACTCCTTATAAAAGAAGCTTGGTACATGGAAAAATGCTAATTTTAATCATTTCAAAGTTTTTGGTTGTTTGGCTTATGTGCATGTACCTGATCAAAATAGAAAAAAGTTAGATGCAAAGAGTGAGTTATGTGTTTTCATTGGGTATAGTGCGAAAAGCAAGGCTTCTAAATTGTATAATCCCCCTCACTAACAAGCTTATTGTCTCAAGAGATGTAATTTTTATGAAGGGGAGATTATGGTCATCGAAGATGCCATGTTGAGAAGACAAATCTTCTTTGAATGATGATATAATTGTTGATTTTGAGCAACCAACTAATGCTTAAGTGTATCTAGTGGTTTAACTCACCAAAGCAACCCTTCATCAATTTCTTGATTATCAAGTTCAAGTCCAACTTATTCTCCAAGTTCTACAAGGAAGGTAAGAAGATTGAGTGATATATATCATAGGAGTGCAAATCAAGCACATGAAAGAAAACCCAATAGGTGAGACGATGATTTTACTTTGTGTGTGAGGTTGATTTTGAACCATCATGTTTTGAAGATGCATGTACTAATGAGGTTTGGAGTGCAATCCATGCAAGAAGATATGGATTCCATTCAAATGAATGACAGTTAAGAATTGACAAAGCTTCCACATAGCCAAAGAAAAAATATTGACACCAAATGGGTCTACAAGACCAAATTTACGGTGATGGGAGTGATGAAAGACACAAGACAAGATTATTTGCTAAAGGATTCACACGAAGTATGTAATTGATTATGAAGAGACATTTATACTAGTAGTAAGACATGAGGCCATTAGAATGTTGATTTCATTAGCAGCTTAGAAAAGGTGGATCATACATCATATGGACAAGTGAAAAGTGCCTTCTTAAATGGGTACTTAGAAGAGGAATTCTATGTGGAGCAACCACGAGGTTTTGAAGTGGAAGGAAAAGAAGAATAATGTCTAAAAGTTGAAGAAGGCTTCGTATAGTCTCAAAGAAAGTGCCAAGGGTGTGGTATGCTAGGATTGATGGATACTTTTAGGAAAATGGTTTCCCGAGAGAAGTAAGAGTGATCCTACCCTTTACTACAAACAAGAAGGTATTGATATTCTAATCATAATTTTGTATGTTGATGATCTATTGTATATGGGTAGTAGTTCTAAAATGAATGATGAGTTCAAAGTTGCTATGATGAATGAATTTGAGATGAAAGATCTAGGTATCATGAAATATTTTCTAGGAATGGAGGTTTATCAAAGTAAGGATGATATTTTCATTTTCCGGACAAAGTATGCACATGATATATTGAAGAAATTTGATATGCTTGATTGTAATCCATCAAATACTCCAAGTCTCATGGAGTTGTATTAAGTAGAGATGGTGTTGTTGATTAGTTGATGAGACAACTTACGGATGTGTTGTGGAGAGATTGATGTTTCTAACCCACACCATGCACGATATTACATTTTCAATTTCACTTGTTTCAAGGTATATGACGGAATCCATATGAAATAAATATGAAGGTAGCGAGAAATTTTAAGTCATGTGAAAGACACTCTAAATTTTTGTATTCATTACTACTCTTATGAAAGGTCCCGGTCTTGTTGGATTTAGTGATTGATTGGGGAGGTAGTATGGATGACCATAAGTCCACATGCGGAAATTGTTTCTCTTTTGGTTCTAGTTTGATTACACAGGTTGAAAAGAACAAAGCACTATTACCCTCTCATCCACATAAGTGGAGTATGTTGTAATTACCTCGGTAGGTACACGAAGCTCTTTGGCTCGGGAAATTTTTTTGGAAGAAATTGGAGAGAAGCAAATTCGGCCCATGATTTATTGTGATAATGTAAGTGCCATCAAGTTAGCAAAGAATCCCATTCATCACAGCATGACAAAGAATTTTGACATGAAATATCACTTCATTCAGGATTTGGTGCAAAAGAATAATGTTGAATTGAAGCACATAAATACTCACAATCGGCTAACGAGGTATCTTCACCGAAAGCGATTTGCAAAAGCTCGAGTTTTTGGCACTACGAGATAAGTTAGTAAGCCCTCATTAATAATTAGAGAGTGCAGGGATAATTCTTAAATACAGCCATGTAATTGTTGACATTAGTCAACATATTTTTTGATTCTCTATGCTTATGTTATTAAACAATTTTATGATTATTAGGATGGCCGGTCACTCAGAATGAGTGTTAGTAATCGGTAGATAATTAGTATTTGATAGATAATAATATTGGTAATATTTTTATTATATAGCAATGTATTTACATACATGATTTAATATAATATTTACGGGTTGAGCTCAGCGATATGTGATTTATTTATTTTTCACCATTTTTTATGTCATAATTATCTTGGTTTTATCGATTGGCTTAAAAGAGCACGATCCATTTCGAATTCTACGGAGAGTTTCGATGCCAAATTTCATGTATGATGTATTTCAATTAGGTTAAACGGAGAGAGTTTCGGTTTTTCACTAGGAGAAGCCTCGATCACTAGTTGTAGCAACTAGGACGACGATGGAAAAGTAATTAATGAAGATAACACATTTCTTTTTGCAATTTGAGCGACGAGATGAGTTTTCTTGAACGTTTTGTTTGTGGGTGGTGTGCAGGTCCCGTCAAATTGCCACTTATTCTATGTTATAGACTATGGTGTTGATCCCACGGGAACCATGAACAACACCGAGGTCCTCTTGGCTACGATCGGCATGACGCTAGTCTGACCACTAGAGAGCACAAAATATATGGTGTATGCAACCTCGGAGGCATTGAGATTCATGCGGAAAGGAAAATTGCCTCATCATTGAACCTCTCTTGTTGCCTATGACGAAGAAACAATGTTTTTGGTAATAAAATGAAATTAAACCCCTATGTTACTATTAAGTAATTTGAAGGCATCCGATCTTTGTTTCCTCGGATTTGTGGGTATCCCATCTTTGTTTCTTACTCCAACACTATAAATTTTGAAATAAAATATATAATTTGTTTTGGATAAACCTTATTAGGTTTTTTTCTATCTCAAAAGAAAAGTGCAAAAGTGCTCAAAATTAAACCCTTTAACACTTCCAAGGGTTCCAACCCTATGGCAAAAAGAAAAATTTGAAAAACACTTAAAAATTTGTAAATACTTGAAATTTCTTGCGCGTTAGGGAGGAAAAAAAATATCATAAGTGTCAAGAAGGATACAATTTTAAATAGCAAATCAATGTCAACAAGTTATGGATGTGAATTAAAAAGACATTGTAAGCCCGATTAACAAGATTAATTGCAAATGAGTTGATGATTGTAAATTTGAAAAAGAAACAATAGAAATTGAGTAAGTTTATGAAAATCATGTCATATCTTTTTTTCGTGTTTATGTATTTCATCTCACTAATAGCATAGAACATTTTGATCTTCATAGTTACTTTATTGCATTCACAATGCTATGTGTTTGCCTATTAAAATTCATGATATGGTTATAGCTTTGATATCTAATATGATTATTATTTTAATGCATTGTGGTCTTTCAACCAATTGTATGTAATTCACAACATTATAATCCAATAGTTAATGGGATTTGGAATAATAAAAAAACTACGAATTGAATGTAAACATATCAACAATCACACAAACATGTGCATGGAGACTTCTTGGGGAGAAATACCATACCACGTGCATTCATATTGGGGGATGTATATTGAGGAAAAAATGTCATAGTATATTAAGAATATAATATGGGGTAAGGGTTTTTATATTAGTAGGTATAAAAAATGGAGCTCAAAGTTAATGAAAAAATATAAAGGGGCATAACAAATGATAATGAAAAAATGGATACCTACAATGTCTAATGAAAGTGGGGTTTTAAATTGGGAATGTGTATTGGGTTCATATTCATATTGAGTTAAATAATGTGTTTTTTATAGGTATTTTCCAATATGTAGTCAAATTAAGAGTATTGTTTTGTATGCCACGAACGCAAATAATATGTCGGAGATTCATTGAGTGAAAGCGCCCATGAACATGTGCAACTTTGGTTAAGCTAATCATTAAGAAAACGCATAACTTTTCTTAGTTTCACATAAACAATTTAATTACGTTTGAGATTAAAAACTATATTAAGCTAATGCTTATATATAGCATTAAAAAAATCTATTAAGCTAATGCTTATATATAGCATCAAAAACTTCTATTGATCGAATCATGATTATGTTTTTGGGATTTAAAACTCTATTAAACCAATTATTATGTTTTAAGTTAAAGCTCTATTAAACTTGGTGAAATTTTGAAATGAACTTGTATAAGTACTTTTTCAATATCCATGAAACCTAAAATTAGGATTATAACAATATGAGATTTTTTATTATGTTTATTCAATTTATAACATTCTTACTCTTTTGTTATTCAAAATGGTCATTCTCTTTTCCTAATTCCATACATCTTTATTTATATATTATTTCACTTTCTTCTTTATATTTCTAGCAACATTAATATTTGTGTGCCTAGAACTTTGCAAATACTTTTAGAATGCCAATAGCTCTACTTCGCCTACCTCATTTCAAGCTCAAGGTCAAAGAGGTGTACCCATTGTAGAATTAATTCTTAAATTTTTTTTGAAATTAGGTGGGATAGTTAAAAAAAAAATAGGGAGAGGGTGACATAATTTGTATAATCATCGAACTCACTCATTAGGGATTATGCTTTAACATCCCACTCTTTTATGTATTTTTGTATGGTTTGAGAGATCAGGCGGGCATCCGTATTATAAATTCCTTAATTTTGTGTTTTCGTGTTCCTACCACATGAGTTTTAGAGGAATTGACAACTCGGCCAGAGCTTGTACTTATATGAAATGGGGTTGATTCCAACTCTACACACTAGGACGAAACACAAGCTTGACGGTGGGGGGAATTGAACATGGGGCCTTCATCACTCACATAACTTTACATATCACAAGCTTGTCGAGTGAGGCGCCCCATAAGTTTTATGTTTGCTAGTTTATGTGAGTCCTAAGATGGTTAGCATGACTAAATTGTGGTTTGAGTAGCCGCATCTTAGGGAATTTGAGCCATCAAAATAACTTAGAGATCACACCTAGCACAGGCCACCAATGATTAGCATGGCTATATTTTTTCCCATGGAGTTTCGAACTCCTGACCTTTACGCCATGGATTTCCTTAACAAAACACTTTGTCATCTTACATCTCACCCATGGGTAGATACCTCCCATAAGTTATGATCCAAATATTAATATAGAATTCACTACTCATGTATATATGAATACATAGATTAAATTTCTTTTTTATATGAGCATTTATAAAAATAAATTATTTGTGATTATATTTTTAAGAAAATTATTTTATAGTTTTATTTTTTGTGGTTGGGAATGTTAGTACATGGAGGAAATACAAATTTACAAATTTGATTCGATGTTTAGACAGCACAGTTTGGGTCCATCTTCAAGACATGAGTGAATTACCAGGTAGGTAAATAAACGAGTTATTACAACTCGGTGGCTTCACTTAGACTAGGACCATGGGTTATTATATGAACTATACTACCATTGTTGCATCGGATCCAATTCAACTTGTCATTACCTCTCAATTTTCATGTGTATATTTGATATTTCCACATTTACGAGAGTTTCTAATGGAGAGAGTGATGTCTTCTTTAGTCTACGGCTAATCAATTGAGATAAAACGACTCAACCTTAATTAATATAAATGGAAATGTGGGACTCAAATTATATATAGACTTGGTTGTTATGGGTAGAAATCAAGGTTGGAAGACCTCTTCTTGATATGAAACACCCAATATTACGGGAGACTGGTACCATTCTTGTCTTTCCATGGAAGGTTTATGAAGCATGACTTTCTTAGCAATGACTCTTTTGTTTTAGGTAGTTGTTTCCATCATGTCTAATAAACTAAGAAAGAATCATAGGTGTTTTGTTCCTTCTCGTTAGTGTAGTACGAACAAAGTGATGAAATAAACCAGCCTAGATCCATTTTAACTCCAAATCTATCAAGCGCGAGAGGGATCAAATCTATTGAGGTGCAAAAATTTCCTCAAGTTTGCACTAAAAAAAGAGGTTTTAACCTTAAGAGATTTGATCCCAAAAAGAGGTTTTCACCTCGAGAGATTTGATCCCTCTCGGCGCTTGATAGATCAGAAGTTAAGATGGATGCAGAGACGAACTAAATCGCGGCAAAAGGAAAATATTTCGATAATATGAGGAACATATGGTTTATTTTATCAATAATATATAAATACATCTAATATTAAAATAACCATTTTAAATATGCTAAATATGTTGAGATTTATCGAGTTATTTTAATTTTAAATTTTCTTAGTTATGTGAGTTTGTTGAGATGATAAATATTGTAAAATAACATTAATGATGAAAAATGATGAAATAAAAATTTTGAATGCAAAGTGACGGTGTAATAATATTGAATGATAAAAAATGTAAATAATAATAATGTAGTCAACTACAAATATTATTCATTGTGATCAATCTCAAAACTATTTTTATTCTCTTATTCTTAATGACACCCTTGTTAGTTTTATTAATACTTTTCATATCGAATATATTTAAGTTTGTCTCTCCATCTCTCCCTTGTCACTCTCTCTCTCTCTCTCCACTACTCACTCTCTATGTGTTTTCTTCTTCCCTCGCTCTCTCCCTATCCAACTCCATCCCTGTCATCCCTCTCTCCCCCTCCAACTACGTCTCTTTATCCCTCCCTCTCCTCCTCTCTTTCAAGTCCCTTCTCTTTTCCTTCCTCTCTCTCCATTTCTCTTCTACCACCATATCTCTTCCCCCATCACTCTCTCCCTCGCTTTCCCCCTTACGATCCTCTCTCTTCTGCATCACTCTCTACCTCTATCTCAAGTCCTCTCTCTCCATTTATCTCCCACCTCCCTCTATGTGCCTCTCTCTCTCTCTCTCTCTTGCCCTCCAATCCTATTTCTTCCCCCAACACTCTCTCTCTCAAGCTGTGTTACTATATCTCTCCCTTTCTCCTTCTCTCTCTCCTTCTCCCCGCCCCCCCCCTTGTCTCCATCACTCCTATGTCTCTTTATCTCATAAACGGGGGGTGGGGATCTATATCTCCCTTGTCTCCTCTATTTCAACTTCTCACTCTATATGTCTTTATTCTTCCCTCCCTATCTCCCCCTCAAAATCCATATCTATATCCCTCCCCCTCTCATCCTCCTCTCATCCTTCCTCTCTCTCCCTTTCTCTCCTACCTCCCTCTCTCTCTCTCTCTCTCTCTCTCTCTACCCTCCAATCCTCTCTCTCCTTCTCCCTCCCTATCTCCTTCTCTCTCTCCCACCTCCATATTTATGTCTCCCTCCACCCTTCTCTACCTCTCTCACTCCTCTCCCTCTCTCTTAATTCCTCCTCTCCCCTCTCCTTGATTTATCTCCATCTCTCCCTTGTCGCTCCCCATTATTTCTCCACCTCTATCATATGTCCTGTTTCTTTCCTCCCATATATATCTAGAGTTAATATATATATTATAATATAGCAAATTTCGTATTGTATTAATCCAAAGTTATTAAATTTAATAATATTCATGGTAGGGTTAATAATAATTTTTGCATGGTATTAATAATAATTTGGTCCATAGTATTTGGGCCATAGACTTCATATATAATGAGATGATGATTTATAATCCTATTTGATATATTTTTGTTTTATTTATCTTACCTCTTTATACCTCTATTATATTTATTTATTTACCATACCTCTTTTATTATTTGGCCCATGGTTTGTCCCATGGAATTAATAATAATTTGTCCCATGGTACCATTTTTTGAGATTTTGTAAATATAAAAGTGTATGGAGTAAATATGAGGTTTTTTTCTTTTGTAAGTTTGGTAGTATTGTTTTTTTTTTTGCCTCTATCTTCATCAACATGTCAGGATACATCAATCGGAGAATATAAAAAAGAGGTTTTATTTATTTACCATCCTCTAGTTTATTTTATATTTATATTTATTTAGCATACCATTTTATATTTTTTATTTATTTACCATACCTCCCAAGTAAGTATAAAAAGAGGTTTTATTCATTTACCATACCTCTAGTTTATTTATATTTTTATTTATTTACCATATATTTTCTTGATTGTTGGTAAACCTATTCATATTTAAATTTATATTGTTTATATTTTAATTGATTATTTATATGGATTTATGTAAGTTATTGTTTAAGCGGATATTATTTAGATGTTATTGTTCAATTTTTTTAGTTTTTTATTTTATTTTTGGCTTCCGGACATGTTTACACATCGGGGTCATACTAAACGCAGAATATCGACGCAATAATCCCAACCCCACCTCCAAGCTACAAAATCAAAAACCTACTATGTTGTTCCAACCTCGTAGGGAATATAAACTACAAGATAATTTTTGTTCTATTCTAACTTCAGGTCCGTAGAATTCATTTTATAGGGACATATCACCCAGAATATGTGCCATTGCATATAGTGGTTTGAATACATAAAAAGATCTGAAATTCTGTGGTGCATATGGCAGAGTTACGACTGATCATCAAGAAAAAGAACCAAGAAAATTATAAACATTGCTTGCCTTGTATATATAAAGTGACATTTTCCTATTTAGTTTTGGGGTATATGTAAATACAAAATAAAATATGAATATCTATTCATTTTTAAAAGTAATTAAATTTAAGGAATACTTTTTAGAATTTATTTTATTAAATAAATTTTAATAATATATATATATTTGAAAATAAGAATTTGTATTTAAGTAAATAACTTCCATTTATTATATTAAAACATTCAGATTATATATAATATAAGATATCATTCAAAAGGAAAATGGCAGCCCATGAAGGATTGTTCCTAATTCTTTCAAACTTGGGGAAGCTAGACTCATGACTTAGTGGAATTTTGCAGAGGCTTGGGGGATGGCTAGTTGGGCTCTAAGAACTTGATGGAATTTCTCTCATACTTTGGAAAGTGACACCGCGACCCAGAGTAGGTATGTCAACACTTTGTGCTCATGCATAGGTTGTGAATAGCGCCTCGTGGCGGTGCATTGGAAATTTTGTTAGACCTTATGGTCATGCTTTCAACATTGGGCTCTATTGGTGGCAAGATGGTCTTCCTAAATCTTCTAACTCTTGTATTTCCTTCGGTTTATCTTTGCACCTTTAGGGGAAATTGCTAGTTACATATATTATCATATTATCATGTTTGGTCAAATGCATAGTCCCATTTCTACAACCTTAGCATTTAATTTCCTCCATGGACATGACAAAAAAGTAGCTTCTGCAACTGTGATGTCAGATTGGACAAAAAAAAAAAAAAAGTTAAAAATGGAAAAGACGTCGTCATGTTATCCAGGGGAGCAACCAGTCGGGGCTAGCATAAACCGAAAAATTTAAACCACATAAACTTTAAATAAACATTAGAAGTTTCTACAGCTTGAACATTTTGTGTTGCAAATATTGTCAAACATAGAAGGCGATATTATCCCCCCCCCCGGGTTAAACAAACACCCTTTTTCCATTTAACGAAGTTAGCTAATTAAACAACCCCTTCGTATGTATTCGACAATGTCCTCGTAGATTTTTCATTAGTGGAAACAAACCACTTTCCGCAATTTATTTGACAAAATTTTCACCTTAGGGTTTGGTGGCACATCCTCAAACCTGCACGTATACATACGACCCTTCAATTACTCAATATATGAAAAACTAGGAAATAGCCAAATAACATATAGATATTGATACTCGCTGGTTTGGGACATTGTACTACGAATAGCGTTTGGATAAGTATTCAGCCAACTGCGAGACGAAAGTGTTGATACGACAGTGGTGGCGGCCTCCAGCAGAGGGTTCTCCATTAAAAAAAATTGGCACGATATACATCGTCCACGTGTACCAATGAGATGGACCCATAAAACAATTGCATGCCCTTGATAGCCTACAAGGTGTGGAGGTTTCTGGTGAGGAAGGACAGTGCTACCTAGACGCTTGATGATACGTTGGGAGTTATGGAAGGCCACACCAGCACAGGGATAATAGTCACCGCATCCATACCTTGATCTTTCATGTATTGCAACATGGCTTGATCTGAAGAGTCTTCAAAACTAGATATGGTTGCACCATTTCATCATTAATGCTTTATCAGGTTACTTGTAAAAATTAAATTTAGATGGAGATTTTCCCAAGATTGATAGAATCTATGTAAAATTTCACCAAAATGTTGTCGTCATACGAGGCAATGTGTAGAAAGAAGTATGCGGAGAGAGAATAATTTAATCTATATAACATTTTTCCAAAAAATTACCACCAAACGAGTCAATGTGCAGAAGAAGTGTGAATCGGAAGAAGTGTGCGAAGGGGATCCACACATCATTTCAATTTACTATGATGAATATTGGTTGCGGATATCTGTGCATTTCTTAAATTGTTTACAAACAATAAATGTTATTAAGCATTCAAATGTTGTGTTTATTACACGTTGATTCTTGAATAAATTCTAAAGACTATTTTATAGTATTGATAGATACGATTTTATTTATATGTTAACAAAAAATAACCAATGCGTGAGATTAAATGATATTAAACCCTCTAGAAAAGGCTTGATCCATGTTGCGAGAAGGTTGATTGAATCTATATAACAATTAGCCAAGTGTTTCCATCATACAAGGCAATGTGTGAAAGAAGTATGCGGGGGAGGATGATTGAATCTAATTTTGTCAAAACATTGTTGACAAATGATGTATTATCTTGAATAAATTTGCTAATTGGAAGTGTGTGAAGGGGATATGCACATCGTTTCAATTTTATATTATGGATAATGGTTGCGAGGAGACATGCATATTCTTGACTTGTTTACAAACGGTAGATGGTATTAAGTACTTGAACAATGTGTTGATTAAGCATCGATTCATTGAATAAATGTCAACAAGACTATTTTATAATATCAATAGATACAATTTTATTGATATTTTTACAACTAATAATCATTACTCTGATACATCGAGTAAATGTTATTATTAAGAACTCGAGCGATGACATGATTGGACGTTAATTCGTTGAATATATATTAATAAAATCTTGCTAAGTCTTAATTACTTTTTAATTTTGAATGCATAATCATCTGCTTTGTAACATCCCTGGGTTAAATTTTCATGTAGTAAAAGTTAATAAAGGAAAAATAAGACGAAAGGGCATGGGACACTTATTCCAAGTTGAATTTTGGGCAAAACATCCTAATGAGTATTCATTTTGGTTTATTATGGCTAACGAGGAAATTAGAAAAGACAATGGAAAAGGCTTTGGAAATGAAAGAGGAATTAATTGGAAATTTATTTATGAAAATAAAGGAAATTATGAGAAAATGAAGGTGAAAGGTCATGAGGAGGAAAATGAAGAAAAATAATGGAAATTGAAGAAAGTAGAGGAATCTTAATAAAGGCTTCTAAGGATGCGGTTCACAACCTTTTGCGAGTTCAATTTTGGAGCTCTCTCTATTCTCTTGTGCTCTTACACACTTAGAGCAGTCTTGGAGCACTCTAGCATTGGAAAAAGAAAGGAAAAGGAAGGACAAGGAAGCAAAGAGGAAGAAAATATCAAACGGAAGAGTTGGATCAAGTGGCTACGGCGGGATTACTTGCATGTATCGAGTTGCATGTATGATTTCCTTGCTATTTTTGGCATGCATGGTACATGCATGTGTGTATTCGGTTATCTTGTTGTCATTGACATGGGTTTTTCTAGGTGTGATAGTGGTTTTAACTTTGCCTTGCCATTTCCAAATAGTCATGGTGTGATGGGGTTCTTTACTTGGTTAATTTAGGTGTCGAATGGTTTCGAAGCGGTTGATTGGTATTAGGAAAATTCCCAAAGGCCTAGGAATCCCTTGGCCGGTAATGTGAATGCATGGTAAATCACGAGGGTGGAGACGGGGGAAAATTCCTCACGGTTTATGTGGAGAGATCCCCAGAGCCATCCATGATTGTTTAGGGCCCTGAAGTGATCCTTGATCGGTATATGGCGGGATTACGACAAATATCGTAGTGTATATTTCTTTTCTTAGGCCTAAGAATCCCTTGACGATGGTGTGATACACGGTAAATATTGGTGGTATAGATGATGATTTCACGCTGGGAATCCTTAACCCGGTAATGGTTGGATACACGGTAAAGCACGAGAATCCATGTTTGGTTTTTGTGAGTCCCACATTCATGCATGGAATATGCTTGCCGAGATGATTGGCTAAAAGAAATATTTGGTTTAGCCTAATCTATGTGAGTCGGGTAGTACGCGAAGTCCACGACTTGGTTTGTTTCTGTATCTTAGTAAGAGCTCCTTTTACTCTTTTATTTCATAAAGTAAATTTATGTAACACCCTCCTCCCACATTTACCCAAAACAAGCTGATCCACGAGGGGTAAACATGTGAGGAGAAGGCTAATATGATGTGATTCAACTCCCCATGTATAGTTAAGGAAGTGGAACTGACGAACTAAACCAAGGCGACCTTCCACACATGCTATAGATCCTTAAAGATCTAACCAACCCTTCTAAGTGACCAACCCCTTAGGTGACGTGACATTTTATTGATATGGACCCTCATCTGCTCCCATGACAGTTCATGCCAAATGAGGCCTTCTAGATGCTCCCATAGAAAACCATGCTAGCGATTGTGGACTTTTTGGACATTTCGGAAGCGAGCGACCTAGGATTACGAGACACTTTTTTAGGCCCAACACTCGAGGCCACTACCAAAAACTTCATGATTATTTGGAAATCACAAGGCAAGTTTGAAGAACATTGTCACACTTGGAAAAACCCATGCCCACGATAACAAGAGAACCAAGAACACACATGCATAACCATGCATTCCATAACTAGCAATGAAATCATACATGAAACTTGATACTTGCAAGTAATCATGTTGTAGTCACTTGATCATTCTCATCCTTGCATGATATTTGTTTCCTTTGCCTTATTGCTTTATTTCCTTGATCTAGTGCTAAAGTGCTCGAAAACTCTAAGTGTCCCGAAGTGAGAGGGAGAAAATAGAGAGATAGCTCAAAATTGAGCTGACAAAAGGTTGTGAACTAATCCTCATAATCCTTTTTATTAATGAGGCCTCTATTTTCTTCATTTTCCATTATTTTCCTTCATTTTCCTCCTCAAATGAAACCTATCACACGTTTCACCTTCCTTTCTCCCAATTTACTTTATTTTTTCATAAACCAATTAATCTCTCATGCCTTTACCAATTTCCTTAGCCATAATAAACCAATGAACACCCACACGAGGATGTATTTCCAAACATTCAACTTGGAATAGTGTCCCATGACCTTGGTTATTATTTTTCATTTATTAACTTTATTTACATGGAATTTTTACCGGGGTTGTTACAAAACCCTCCCCGATGGGGGAACACCATCCTCTATGTTCAATGACACCTACAGCCAACAATACCATTTGAAAATAAAACATACTTGTGGAGCTTTATAACTCATCTCATTGCAATATATATAATGATCAACCTTCTTAGAAGCAAACCAACATGACAACCATAATGACATGATACCCATACGCTTATTGGAGATTTATAACATATCTCATGGCAATATTCATCCATATACATATCTACAAATATCCAAAACTATACAAAAAATTTTCTCAACCAAGGAATAGAGAAGGATACATATCACATCGATCTACCATCTCCCATGTAGCTTCATCGAGAACAAGGTGCTTTCTTGCACTTTATTGTACTTGATTTACCGATTCAAAACCATGAGCATCTCTCTCTACAAAATACAATAAGGTTCTAGGTTTGGAATTCTCCTTCTGGCTCCACACCCAATACGGACAGTCGTCACATGATCAACATCTTTAACATAGTTCTTAAGTAATGAAACATGGGAAAAATCATGGACTTTGATATCGGAGGCAATGCAAGTTGTAGGCGGTGCAAGTCAATAGGCTGCGGTCAATCACTTTCAAGAATCTTGAAATTTCCACACAAGCGGAGTTGCCATCTTGGCACACTTGATCCAATCCTCGGAGATATTCTTCGACTTGAGATGCAAGTACATGTTCTCCAACTTTGAAACTCCTTAAATATTTTGTTCGATTTGCATAAGTTTTTTCTTCATGTTGTATGTTGCCTCTAAATTCTTCTTAATTACCTACATTTATTGTTTCGTCACTAACAACATGTTTGGTCCTATCAACACCTAATTCGGTGGATCACTCCAAGGCGATGCAAATTATTACAACTACGCCCATAGGTTTCCTTGAAAAAAATTATCCTTAGAGACTCTTGATACCCATTTTTGTAAAAACTCAACCAACTAAAGGTACTCCTCCCATCTCCTTTGTTGATGCATCACATACATCCTCAAAATGTCCTCCAATTTCTATTACCATCTCTATTTTCCATTTGTATACGGATGATAAGTTGTGCCGAAGCCTAACTTTGTACCCAACCTATGATCTGCTTGTTTCCCGAGAATCTAGAAGTGAACTTAGCATTCTTTTCTAACACAATCTTCTTGAGGACACCATGCAACCATAATACATACGCATGATGAATACATGTGCTACATCACTAGATGAATAAGTAGACTTCCCTATAATGAATAGTGCTACCTTTGTTAACACCTTGTATACCACAACCATGATGGAATCATCATATCTGTATGTCCTCGGAAAACTTGTAATGAAGTCCATATAAATTACCTCCCAATTTCCATTTTGGAATCGGAATTAGCTTTAGTAATCCACTTGTATTATTACACTTAGCCTTTACCTATTTATAGTCCAAGCACCTAGCCACAAATTCTTCCTGCCTTCCAGTTCAGCCAATAATAAAAATTCTTCACCACTTTGTCTGATGTTTCGATATCTTGGGTGACACGAATATGGTTTAGAATGAAACTCCATCGAAGATACTCGTCTTGACCTCATTGTTATGCGGCACATATATCGTGTCTACAGAAATACGACCAAACGTAAAACTTTGACATGATAGTCGCATCCTTATCACGCAGCCCTTTGTTGTAACTTGAGCCTAAGCTCCATGTACTTTTCATCATGTTGTCCTGGATGTAAGTTGACCTTTTAAGTCTATCCCATAGGATATCATATTTTTTATATGATTTTACATGTATCCTCTTTCTAAGAGCATTTGAAACCATGTTCTCCTTACCTTTGATGTACTTGATCTCAAAGTCAAACTCATTGATTGTGTCCAACCATCGATATTTCTTGGCATTGATTCGATTGATCGAATAAATACCTTAATCCTTTGTGATCACTCATCAACACAAACCTCCTTCCAAGAAGATGATGTCTCTACATTTTCAATGCATGTATGATCATTTCCAACTCAAGATCATGTGTCATATAATTATTCTCATTCTCATTCAATTTCCTTGATTCATAGCATACCACATCCTTCCTACATAAGGACTCCACCAAACTCTCTCTTGAAAGAATTTGTGCATACCACAAACTCTTTGTCGGATACGAGATATTTAGCACTAGATAAATTTTCAACAACAAATTTAACTACTCAAAACTTGTTTCACATTCCTCTGTCCATTCAAATTTATTACATTTTCCTTTGTAGCGATGTAATAGGATATGAAATGCGAGAGGATGAACCTCCTATAGTAACCGCTAACCCCATGAATGATATTACCTCTTCCACATTTCTAGAAACTTCCCACTCCATGATAGCTCTTATCTTCTTTGGATACACTATTATACCTTCCTTAGAGACCACATGCCCCAGTAATGTACCTCGGCGAAAAGACAATGCATTTGCGAGATTGGGATACAGCGATGCTCTCTTAGAAATCTCAAAATTGCTACTAAATGTTCAACATGTTCTTCCTCATTCTTATATATCAATATATCATCAATGAATACAATAACAAACCTGTCATCAAGCAAGTAAATTACTAGAGCATTAGTGAAACCAAATGGAACTACAACGAACTCATAATGCCATTACCTGGTCCAAAAGCGATCTTGTATATTTCCTCTTCCTTAATGTGTACCTAATGATATGGGATATCGGATCAATATATGAGAACATTGTTGCTCCCTTAAACTAATCAAACAAGTCATCAATCCTCGGCAATGTATACCTATTTTTTATGGTTACCTTGTTCAGAGGAATTCCTTTAATAAATGCACAACACAATTACCATCCTTCTTTGTCAAAAACAATAATTGTGCACCCCAAGGTGACAGAATTTTCCTAACATATCTCTTGTAAAGTATTTCCTTCAGAAAAACAATGAGATCTACTAACTTTGGAGTGCTCATCATAAGGTGCCTTTGATGTTGGTGTTGTCCCTAGTACCAACTCAATAGCAAATTCTACTTCCCTGTGAGGCGAAACTGCGAAATATATATTGGGAATACATCCTAAGCACTACAATATCGAGGGTACCTATTTAATACATGCATCCTCATCCTCCTTACCTTTATCTCTATAAATATGCATTGCAAATAGCACACATCATTTCATGTGTATTTGCGCTTTTCTTGCATAGTTGTCACTATTATAACTAATGTTACTTCTTCTTACCCTATAATATTATTTGTTCTCCATTGTCATCTAAGCACTCAATAGCTTGTTCATAATAATCCATATGGCATTGAAGATCTAACCAATCCATACCCAAATCATATTATATGATCCCAACACCAATACATTCAAATGTGTTGATGTTGGCATATCATTCAACTCGAATGCACAATCCTCACCCAATTATGAGCTCTATTCTTTGTGCTTGTAGCCATTGCACTATCAATTTTTGCATGCACTTCTTTATTCAAATCACACTTATCCACTAGGTCGGTATTAACATAAATATAATTACATCCAGGGTTAATCAAAATAGAAACAACTCGATCCTGGCTCTTAGTCCATCTCGATAATAGATTCCTGGTGATCTACCTACATATTATCCAACGTTTCATAGATACGAGGAATGATGTTAACATCTCATAATTGTATACTTCTATTCACTATAAATATGAGGCATACCACCTTGATTCTCTGAGACAATCTCTCTTAAAAGATTCTCCTCACCATATGTCCAAAACTACAATGTCTTGTCTTGTCACCTCTTCTCTACTACCCTCCAAGCTATGACCCATGTCCCTTTCTAAATACGTTGAACTTCTTGTAAGGTGAAACACTCTCTTTCTCACTTACATCTGAGGGCCTTCTTGTTTTTTGTTTCCATTTACCTTTAAGCGTATCTTTCCCTTTCCAACCTTGTTGTGATTTTTTCTTACGCTTTGAATTCTCATACTTGATGCCTTAAGTTTTTCCCAATAACTTTATCAAGTGACGAGACTCATCATACTCAATGCGATCTCTAAATATTTATGGAAATCCCTTTGAAAAGTCTCTAAAACTTATATTTTTCATCCTTAATATATGGTACATACCTCAATAACTCTAAGAACTTGGTTGTATACTCCTCATTTTTCATTGATCCCATATTAAGCTCATAAAACTCCTTAGTCTTACTATAATAGCACCTCTTAGCCAAATACGTATTCCCAAAACGTCTCTTGAATTCATGCCAACTCAACTCTTTTGTCCTTATATCTTTGACTCGCTTCACATATTCCCACCGGATGTCTCCTTTCCCTTTAGAAGTAGAAGATAAATATTTTTGCCTTCATATTCTTTGTGTACTCGTGCATCTTAAAGAACTTCTTCACTCAAAGTAACCATGCCTCATCATATTTCAACTTCTTCAACTCTGCATCAAATGTAGGTGTCTTAGCTTTCTTGAATTCATTCGTAAAATATCCCCTACCACTCCTCCTATAAGGATGATAACGATGACGATCATAGTGCATGTTAGAACCCGAACTAGAATAGAACATGTGTCCATCACCTCTCCTATCTAGAGTATCCAAGAACACCTGCATCTGCGATCGTGTCCTCTCTATACGACATGTGCCTACCATGAGATCTATTGCCTCTTCCCCATTATTCCTATCCTCCTGCCCATGATTGATTTGAAGTGGTCCCTTTCTCTATAATTCTAACAAAATGTAAAGTTTCTACATTGACTTCTACTTGTTTCTCTTGTGCATGCATGATCATGTCATAATATACCTTGCAACTTCTTATGTATGCCTTCAAAATTCTCAATGTGTACGGTAATTCGAAAGAATTCCCACCACAACGATACTTATCTAATCCATAGGGGAATCTCTTGAACTATAATGTACCATCTTTTTATCCATATTTTATCTCTTTCATACAAGTATAAAATTATTGATAAAACAAAACATAACATAACAAAAATACCTAAATATAATTTTGGGAGGATATCTCATTTGCAAGATCAGCAAATTACCACAATACATGTATAATCATAATCATAACAACATACAAGTATCACCTAAAAATAATCCGATTATCGGTGCATGACCATATCATGACCTCATGCATGAAAAAATATCACCATATCAATACATGCATACTAAGACATAAACATTGACATGCACAACCAATGCATAGCAGAGCATACACTCGGGGAGGGTACATCGAAACAAAATACCATCAACTCACATGGCGAAACAAGTTTGTGACCATGACAAAAACCATGCATACACCCCAAACACAAAAACACATAAAAAATACGACATGTATGTATAACTAACACACCGATCTAGTTCAAGGTATGAACCATGCTTTGATACCACTTTGTAACACCCTCCTCCAGAAGATTTTCCAAAATCGTGATGCATTGGGGTAAAAATGTGATGAGTCTACCAAATGTGATTCAACACTCCATGTACAATTAAGGAATTGGAGCAGAGCATAACCAAACCAAATTGGCCTTCCACACATGCTATAGAACCTTCGGGATCCAACCAACCCTTGGGATGACCAATTCTTTAAGGAAACTTGACATTTTACTGCTGGACCCTCATATGCTCCCTTGACAAGCCATGCATGGATGCGGAGCCTTCGATTCACTCCCACAACAAGACATGCCAACGAGCGTGGACTTTTCGGATAGTTCGAGCCAACGACCCAAAATTTTGAGCCACGTTTTCGGAGCCTAGGACTCGGGGCAACGCAGAACTTCATGAAATCTTGAAATGATAAATAACATTAAAAAAAAGGTTACTAATGCAAACATTCGATTAATGAATTGACTAGACCCCTACTATCCGTGATAGTAATTTCGTCAAACACATCACAAATATGTAACCTAAATGTCATAACAACATATCTACGCACAGGGGTCTCATACTTATCTGATATTCATACAGAAGAATTGATGCCTTATCAAAATAGCTGCATTATCATCTATTATGTCATATATTCATTTTCATTAATTTTGTTTTCTTCGTTTGTTTGACAAGGATTCATCCTCTATGCCCTTGTCAACTCCTCGACGATCCGACCATTCCATTTAATTTCAAATTTGATGTTAATTTTCTTGCTTACCTTGCCTCGAAATAATGTTTGTGTTTTTATTATATTTCTCTGTTATTTGTCTTTGCCCCACACATCCCGAAACTCAACATTTATTAAAAAACCCTTTTTATATCAATTTACTAGCCTAAAATCAATATCGGTGTTTCATTTAGGTCATCTCGGATCTATTGGACATCTTTCAGCGAGTTTGGCTTAGGAGAAACCCTCTCTGTCCTCGTAGGGCTAGCTACGAGGCTAAGGTTGGTTTGATGTTGCCTCGAAACTCGCCTTCTTCGGCCGAGGCAGATTCGAGCGCTAACATAGTGGCGACCATGCGGGAGATCCTTCCCCAGGTAAAGGATAACGAGTTCGAGATCTGATCTTGATGGTGGACAACGATCGGACACGCAAGGCTTCAGGAAATCATTCACCGGCGACTTCACACACTAAAAAATCAGACGATCAAATCCTTCATGGTGACTTCATTGCGGGGGAGATGATGTTTGTGAGATTTTCAAGATGGACCGGATCACAAGAAGATACGCTCCCATGAGCCGAGATCACATCCCGGGTTTCGAATAAGATGCCCAAGGTGGATTGGTCGAGGGAATGCGCCTACGTTTAACGATGATGGTAAGAAAGATGATGCTTTACATTTAGTCGGATTTCACATGCATATTCGCAAGTTGAAGGTGGAATTTCTGAAGATTGCTTGATGAAGATATTCCTGGCCACTGCGGAAGGTGAAGCTCGGTCATGGTATGAAGATTTGCGTGGCTTTTGTATTTCTTGTTTAAAGGACTTTCATGCCACATTCATTGAAAGATATCAAATGTCTTATCCATCATTAAATTTAGTTCTTATTTCATTGCAAACATGCTTATTCTTTTATTGAAAGCCTGGAGAAATATTATGAAGATGATAATTTCATGAATGATGAAATCATGGAGAATACTGTACGAGAATCCATTTCGTGAGAATGAAGAGAACCCTAAAAGGATACCTATCGAGGTGCTCGGGAGACTTTGCGACGGAGTTGATGGCCATATGGGTGAAAATGATGAAAGGGAGAGTGTCATTTCGGATCTGCCTACGAGAAGACGGCGGCATGCAAGTAGGTCGATTCCAATTGCGAGATTGTGATAATGTCCCGAATGCTACTTTAGATTGATTCGAATCGGGATGACGAAGCATATCTTGTCTTGAATCCCATCGAGGAGAAATCTGCTTGTTGAAATCATACGGGATGCGGACGACACGGTAATGGATCCAAATGTTCTGATCCTCTTGTCGACCCATCATTAGAACACGACCTTCATGAAGAAACAATCCGATCCAGTTCATGAAAGACGAATGAGATCTTTGTGCAAGTAAGTGATAAATCTCCTTTCAATAACTCGGTAATGAATGATAGTTTGAATGCCCTGTCATATAAAGATAATTACTTGTTTAAGAAGAAGAAAACAAAAGGCATTGTCTCCTTTGTCTTGTGAAGATGAGATAGATATACTTTTGAAAGGTCATGTTTCAGCCAAAACTACAACGGATTTGCGATTGCATACATAATCGGGAAAGTGTTGGTGAAATTTCTTCCCTGGTAGAAAAAGATAGCGCCTTGTAATCGGTTATGTAGATCGGCAAACATATAATTTTTCCTTCACAAAGATGATAAGGTTGTCATGTTTGATAATCTTGAAGATTGTTCTCTGTTTAAAAATGACCTAGATCATGAAGTTGAGGAATATATGCCGGAATTTCTCATGGTCGAGGAACCTACAACTAACACTCGGATGGAAGATGTTTGTGCATTTCTATCCTCGAGAAATCAATTGTCCTTTCGGATCGAGTGAGGTGATTACTAGTATTTTTGCGAGTGGATCTCGAGATAAGCCGGTGCTTCAAGATTTTCAAGATCCCTTCGACGTTCTTACGCAAACATCGAAAGGATAAATATTGCCTGGTTTATTATCATGAGCTTTGCTTTCGGTGATTGTGTTGAGTTGCCTACGGGTTAACGATACCGCACACTTGAAGAGAGTAAGAGCGAGAAATTTGAGGTGTAGCCATGTTGGATTGGTTGCATTGGAAGGCCAATTATACATGATTGTACATATCACATCAATATGCGGGGGGTTGCCATCGGGGTTTTGAAATTTTGATGGGTAATTTCTTTGCCCTTTCGAAAGTTTTTGTTTAATTCGGTCATTTCGGTTGCATCGGGATTGGTGTGAGTCGAATTTCTAGTTAAAAAGGCGAGTTATCGGTCTTTAGTTTGTTTGTCGGAGATAATGATTCCATCGCCCAATGGATGGAGGCAACGTACGCTCTCCCAAAGCTGCGGTTCTTGGCACCTCGAAGCGGCGAGTTGCCATCCCATTGGAGCCAATGTTAGACTCCCGTCTTGTCAATACGCCTAACGATCTCCTTATTTGCGGTCATTAAAGTAATTACGGAGTTCGGGGTTTAGTCTTGGACAGATTCAATAGGTGTTTATTTCGGGAATGTCATCAATGTGAAATTGATTCTTCTTCAAAACCACTGTTTTGAAGAAGAAATCATTAAATGTGTTTTAGAATATGTATCAAATTCTCCCGGCTCTTCAAAAGGCGGCCGACTCAGCTCCCTATCTACGCAAGCACAAACAAAAGAAAACAAAACATCATCGGCAATCATGTCCATTTGTTTGATGTTGGTCTAGAAGGCTGTCTTATTACGGTTGTCATTTGGTTATACGGCTCTCCATACATTTGGTTGCTCGGATCTGGTTACTTAGTCAAGGAATCATGGAATGAAAGGCATACTTTGGCTCTTATCATGGATGCGGGAAATGGATTCAGCACAAGTTTATGAGCTTGATGATAGTCATGATTTCAAGATAAATAATAAAGCGCGATGGCGAGCTGAGGAGGCTTCTTATCTATGAGGCAATCGCAATTCTAACTTCGCAAACCAATTCTTGCTTAACCACACAACAATGTTTGAACTACTTGACTCCATGTTCAATGTAAATAGAAGAGATTTCATACAACACCGATTTTAAACATATTCTACGCAATCCGAGTTTGGACGGAGAGTTCATAACAAAGCAATCACTCTACTTGTAGAAATCATGGACCTCATAGACGTTGGATCTGATGCTGTTCGTGGAGTTCGTGGTTCACCAAATTCAAGGCAAAGATCGGATTAGTGAAGTTGGAGGCGGGGGTCAGGTTTTGAAGGCCATGTGCAAGGTTTCATAGTTCGTAGGAGTTGAAGGAGTGGCGACCCATTTGGGCAAGAAGCGACCCACACAGGCGAGCGACCTTTGGGGCGATTTTCACAATGTAAAATTACAACGTGAGCGACCCACTCGAGAAGAGCGACCCACGGCGAGTTCGGAAAAGTTGTGTTTTGTGCGCCAGTTTTCATCAAAAACGACTTCAACGAAATTGCAAACAGGTTTTGATCATTGTGCAATGGATTTTTATATGGTTGTGATGATTTTGATGTTTGAATCTGACACGAGGAGTAGATAGTCATCGAATCAAGATTTTGTGAGTATGTTGGCCGATGATAAGGATGAATCATTTTACACATTAAGTTGGGCATGCGATGTGAATGGTTGTCTCCAAAGCGGTCATTTGCAACGATTATCAAATCTTGAAGGAGCGTGTGCTTGTTTGGAACATGAAAATGCAAAAATACGGCGGGCATGAGTCACAAATTTAGAGCGATGCTAAATTGGAATGCGATAAGTGTAATGTACCTTTAATCATGGATCTTCGTAGATTCTCGGAATGATATAAACAATGAATATTTGGCCGAGTTGATAATAACAACACTTTAACATTCTGGTGGGCAGGTAGAATTTCGGTTTAAGGTTATTTTTTGTTGATTTTATTCAAAAGCGGTAAGGGGAAATAAATAGTCAAAGGCCAAAAATAAACAAAGACACCTGTTACCAGCTGAATAGGATTCGATTCCTATTTCCAGACTTTATTCAACGAGATCTGCGCTCAATGTGTCGGTCATCAGAGGATTTTTAGAGGAACGCTATTTTATTTTAGAATAGAGGAAATGCTCTTTTCTATTGTTGTAACTGCAGGTGAAACAGCGCCCCTGTTGTGGGGTCGACTTGTTTTTTCTAGAATAGTTTATTTTAATGTATTAAAATAATCATCTGAAGGAGGCCTCCGAGAGCTATGCAGGAGAAAACTTTAGAAGACTGTACAGTTTTAGACAGAGATTTAATGGAGAAGTATAGCTCTGTTTTCTGAGATTCCTGTGGCATGAGATTTAACATTTGTGTCTTCTTTTGTTTCATATGTAGCCTGTTATGTGTTTATGTCATTTCATAATATTTCGTTGAATACCTTAAGTAAGAAAGGCAGTAACAGCGCTGTTACCGTCATTCGGGAGTATTCATTTTCAATAGCTTCTCCTAGCTTGATAAGGATTCATCACACATGCTCTTTGTGTCAACTTCTTAGCAGCCTTGCCATTCCGTTTAATTTCCAATTTGATTGTTAATTTCATGCTTATTCCATCTCAGAGATAATTCAGGTTCTTCTATTTTTACACGTTCTGTAAATTCCCAATCATTTATTTAAACCTTTTGCTTACATTAGCCTAAGATTACTCCCTTATCGGCCATTCTGCTCACATCTTTATCAACATAGACTCGATCCCGCCTCGTATGCTAGCCACGGCTGGGGTTGGTTTGATGTGCCTGCCTCGAGCTCTCGCTCGAGGCGATTCCCGAGCGCCATGTTAGCGCCAATCTGCCCCCCAGCTGAAGAAGGCCAAACTCGAGGCAACATCAAACCAACCTTAGCCTCGTAGCTAGCCCTACGAGGACAGGAGAGGGCTCTCTCCGGGTCTATCTCGGCAAAAGGATCTTCAAGGGGCTGAGATGACCGATAAGGGAAACTAATCTTAGGCTAGTAAATTGATAAGCAAAAGGTTTTAAATAAATGATTGGGGTTTTCTGGGCTGTGTGGGGCAAAGACAGCAAGAGCAGAGATTAAATGAAGAACACAGATTATCTCCTGAGGCAAGATAAGCATGAAATTTAACAATCAAATTGGAATTTAAACGGAATGGCAAGACTGCTGAGAAGTTGACAAGGGCATGTGTGATGAATCCTTATCAAACTGAAGAAAATATAGAAAATGAATACCTCCCCAGGCAGAGCAGTAAACTGTATTCTGCCTTTCTCACTTAAAGGTATTCAACAGAGAATGATTATGAAATGACATGTAAAACACAACAAGCTACATATGAAACATAAGAAAAGACAAACTGCTAAATCCACACCACAAGAATCTCAAGAAATAGAGCTATACTTCTCCATTAAAATCTCTGTCTAAAACTGTACAATAAAACTCTGTTTTTCTCCTACACTAGCTCTCAGAACTCTCCCCTTCAAATGATTATTTTAATACATTAAATAAACTATTCTAGAAAAAAAAAGTCGACCCCAAAACATGGGCGTTGTTTCACCTGCAGTTACAACAATAGAAAAGAGCATTTCCTCTATTCTAAAATAAAATAGCGTTCCTCTAAAAATCCTCTGATGACCGACACATGGAGCGCAGATCCCGTTGAATAAAGTCTGGAAATAGGAATCGAATCCTATTCATCTGGTAACAGGTGTCTTTGTTTATTTTTGGCCTTTGAATATTTATTTCCCCTTACCGCTTTGAATAAATCAACAAAAATAACCTTTAAACTGAAATTCTACCGGTTCCAGCTGCAATTACCAGCAAAGTGTTGTTATTATCAACTCTGGCCAAATCTTCATTGTTTATATCATTCTGAGAATCTACAGCATCCATGATTAAAGGTACATTACACTTATCGCATTCCAATTCAGCATCGGTCCTTAAATTTCCAGACTCATGCCTCAGTCGTATTTTTGCATTTTCATGTTCCAAACAAGCACAGAGCTCCTTCAGCATTTGATAATCGTTGCAAATGACCAGTTTGGAGACAACCATTCACATCGCATGCCCAACTTAATGTGTAAAATGATTCATCCTTATCATCGTCAACATATGCCTACAAAATCTTGATTTGATGACGGAATTTACTCCTCATGCCTGTATCTCAAACATCAAAATCATCACAACCATATAAAAATCCATTGCACAATGATCAAAACCTGTTTGCAATTTCGTTGAAGTCGTTTTGGATGAAAACTGGGCGCACAAAACACAACTTTTCTGAATCCTGCTGGCAAGTGGGTCGCTCTTCTCTGAGTGGGTCGCTCACGTTGTAATTTTACATTGTGAAAATCGCCCCAGTGGGTCGCTCTGCCCAGGTGGGTCGCTCTTGCCCAAATGGGTCGCTCGACCTTCAACTCGGCCAGAACTATGAAACCTTGCACATGGCCTTCAAAACTTGACCTCGGCCTCCAACTTCACTAATCTGATCTTTGCCTTGAATTGGTGAACCACGAACTCCACGAACAGCATCAGGATCTGCAACGTCTATGAGGTCCATGATTTCTACAAGTAGAGTGATTGCCTTTGTTATGAACTCTCTGTCCAAACTCGAATTGCAGAGAATATGCTTTGCAGAAACTGGTGTTGTATGAAATCTCTTCTATGTACATTGAACATGGAGTCAAGTAGTTCAGTATTGTTGTGTGGTTAAGCAAGAATTGGTTTGCAGAAGTTAGAATTGTGATTGCCTCATAGATAAGAAGCCTCCCCAGTTCTGCCATCGCGCTTTATTATTTATCTTGAAATCATGACTATCATCAAGCTCATAAACTTGTGCAGTGAATCCATTTCCCGCATCCATGATAAGAGCCAAAGTATGCCTTTCATTCCAGTGATTCCTTGACTAAGTAACCAGATCTGAGCAACCAAATGTATGGAGAGCTGTATAACCAAATGACAACTGTAATAAGACAGCTTCTAGATCAGATCAAACAAATGGACATGATTGCTGATGATGTTTTGTTTTCTTTTGTTTGTGCTTTTGCAGAGATAGGAGCTGAGCTGCTGCCTTTTGAAGAGCTGGAGAATTTGATACATATTCTAAAAAACACATTTAATGATTTCTTCTTCAAAACAGGGTTTTGAAGAAGAATCAATTTCACATTGATGACATTCCTGAAATAAACACCTATTGAATCTTCCTCTGAAGACTAAACCCTGAACTCCAGAATTACTCTTTAATGACTGCAAATAAGGAGATTGCAGCAGACTGACAAGACGGAGTCTAACACATTCAATCATTAATCAAAACATGATGAGAGACGTACATCAAGTTTTTCATAAAACATACTCATAACCAACATATAACCAATAGAAATAATAAGGATACAACAAATATAAAACCACATATGAACCAATACATTTACACATGAAATATCAAGGAGAAGGAATTCTTATTAATGAATGCATAAGCCAACTAGGTTTGGGACTTGCATGAACCACCCGACTATATATTGCTTAAACCAAATATTTCTTTCAGCTAATCACCCATGTGCCATATGCCAAGAATGAATGTGGGACTCACAATAGAACCAATCTAGGTTTCCTAGGATTTATCATAATACCCACTGGATCATTAGGCCCTAAAAAAGCATGGATTCCTTTAGAACTCTCCACCTACACCGTGAGGAATTTTCATGTCTCCTAATCTCTAGGCTTTACTGTATATCTCACCATTCACTGGTCAAGGATGCCTATGCCTAATCGAGACTCAAACCTCCAATATTTACCATATATATCATCATTCACTGGTTGAGGATTCCTAGGCCTACTCGAGGGAACACACCTCTAGGCTTTACCATGTTAGTCATCAATGATTTTTACTATCTATAGATGACTAAATATTGGTTCTATTTTTCTAAAAACAAAATTCCCTGAATATTATGAGTTCTAGAAATCTCACTGCCCTCATTATCCCTATGGAAAATTTTTCACTATTCTACTATTTTTCCATTCCATGGTCACCTTGCCACTCCTAAAACGACTCCTTATGGGCTTGTGCCACTCATCTTCATCCTTTTGCCTACTTGTGACCTCATTACTCTATTTTTTTCCCATGCCCATAACTCCATTTGCCATCTAGGGTTACCTATAAGGCTATTCCTTCCCATGTTCACCAATTTCCTCAAGCATTGATGGTCTCAAAACTATCTTTGTAGGCTCTTTAGATAAATCAAGTACATTGGATTTTGGATCTTCAATACACCACATTGACAAAAAATCTGTTTTCACTTTGTTAGCCACCTATAAATTTTTGACGTAGCAAACAGGTGGCTAAAATGTTTCTGAGCCCTCAAGAGAAACATTTCCCTTGAAAATATTTCATTCTTGAAGCCTCTATGTGTCTTTTTCCTTTGAAGAGATCTTCACTACTGTTTCCACTGAAAAAAGCCTTGCTGTGTTGTGAAAAAGGATGCTTCAAAAGGCCCTGTAATTGCCCATTTTCACTCATTTCCCTTCATTTTCATTAAGCCTCCTTTCATCTTTTAAAATCCCTTTTTCCCCTCTAAAAAGCCTCCAAAATCCTTTTAAGCCACTAAAAATCCCTTTTACAGGCTTAAAACACCCTTTTCCCCTTTATCAAAAGCCAAGAAATTCCTTGAAAAACACCGATTTTGGCTTAAAAGACCCCTTTTTTCATTTGAGGCCTTAAGCCCCTTTCGGCTAAGCCCTTAGCCCCTTCTCCACATATGACCCGCGCCCAAGACCAGGCGCTAATCACAATTGGAACTTTCCGTGAACGCCTTTTCCTTTGTTTCTTCTAAATTTCTGATGCGAGGAACATTTGTTCTATCGGACTCCGCTGTAATCTCCACCGTTGATCTCTTTAATGATCCGACGGCTTGCGCTAAATCACATAACCGCCAATCACAAGAAGTATTAAGCACCACCATTTGTTTCCTCCGATTGGCGATCTTCGATTGAATCTCAACCGTCCGTTTGTGTAGATCTGACGGTTGGAGATGAACCCGATAGCCTAACATCATCGCTCCGCTGGTTTAATCTGGACCATTGAATCCACAAGAACCAACGGCCCAAATTTAATCGCGCTCCGCTCATTTTCCCCCTGTCGTTCCCCCTCTGGTCAAATCTCGACCGTTGATATCCCCTTTGATTCGACGGTCCGTGCGTAATTGCAAAATAAAAAATTCGGAGTTTTGGCCTCCTACCTTTTCTCCGATGCGATTAGATCTCAGCCATCCATTCTGATAGATCCAATGGCTCTCCTTCTCCCCGCTCATTCATTTTTCCCTTTGCCTCCGCTTTCTCTTTTAAATCTCTGCCGTCCATTCCATAGATCCAACGGTCAGCGTTTAAACTGCCCTGGACTTTTCCCCACCTTACTGACCGTGCATCTTTCCATATCGCGCACTATCCTGCACCGTCAGATCTCCCCATCCTACATCCAACGACTGAGGTGCATATCGCGTGATTTCTGCGTCCGAGGTTTAATGTTTCAAAATTACGCGATGAAAGCGGTTTTGGGAGGACACGTGTCAGGCAACGATGCATATCGCGTTTTTTTGGAAAAGTTTCAAAACCACTCTAAAGCCACGCAAAACCAACAGTTTTCCTCTAAAAACCACTCCTCCCCGATATAATCCTTCTTTTAATCCTAGCCATTGATTGTTTGATCTAACGGTTCATATTATATCGCGTCTTCATCCATATTTCTTTCATCGGAGCTTCCAAATGATTTTAGCGGAAGATCTCCACCGTTGATCTCCTCCAGTGATCCAATGGTCCATGTTCAATCTCCCTCTGCCCTTCTGGCCCCACCACCAAAAGCCTCTGATTTCATTCATTTTAACCTTTTTTCCTTTGTTATTTACCCAAACATTAAACTTTTTGTTTTAACACTAAAGTTATTTCTTCCACCTAATTCAATCTAAAACACCTCCACCGGTGAATCTCAACCGTTGATCACCATCCATTAGTCTAATCCAACGGTCTGGAACCGTCCTCGCACCAGACCTTCATCAGCTTAGTTTTATTCCATTCCGCAGCGATTTGCAATCGATTTTCCACTGCTTCCACCATTTCCATTGCTGCGACACTGTCTCCACCGGGCCTCCACAACATCCTCCTCCACTCCCATGGATTTTTATAACATTCTTATTGTGTTTTGCAGGGTTACAGATGGTGAAAAACAATTCCCTGTCTCACAATCACAGATAGGGAATTCTAGAGCACATAATGCCATTTTCAGAGTCAAAGATTGCAGGGAAGGTGCCTGTGATGGTTTAAACGTGATTTTCAGTAAATATTAAGTTATTAGCCATGTTTCAAACCCTCCAGCACCATTGAAACCTGTGTATCCATAGACAAGACAGAAGAGAAGCGGAAAAGAGTATCAGTGACAGTTTAAAGGGATTAAAAGCCCATTATTGAAGATTTAATGCTTTAATCCAGTGTATGAAGGACAAAGATACATATTTAATACCTTGAAAATGATCCAGAGGCCTAATAAGGCTTGAAGCACATGAAACAAGCCATATCAGTGTTCCACATTAGCAGGATGTTCTTTCCCAAGAAAGGACAAGTTCCCATAGTGTGTTTTATTCTCCATCAAGTTCTTGAGAAGATCACCACCCTGACAGTAGTCCTAAGATTTCCAGAGAATTAGTTACACAGTATGGAAAGCCTGAAAATCATTTATCTGCCTTACTTGTCCCAGTGTACAAACAGAGTACAAACAACCAAAAAGCACCTCAGAAACATACCTCCGAAGTAATTATCAACATGTTGAAGACCCCTAGTTCGTCCAAAGAGTACTAAAAGTCAATACAGGGATGTTAAGACAGGATGGGCTGCAAGAAAACTTCTCCCTCTGTTTTAAATGATGCATTTAAGTTCTATCTACCTCTACAGCCGCTCTTTCAGCTATAAGAACTCCTCATAAATACATTGTAAATGTTGGTTAACCATGGATTGTAATCTGTTTCTTTGAGATAGAGTTCTGTGTGTATTAGTTGTAAAAATAGGCTGGGAGATGATTTTAGACTGATATCGAGCTGTAGGAAAATGATGTATGTGACTGGTGTTGCTCTTTAATATGACAAGCATGTTCATTGGATCCTGATCTAAATAAGTGGTGATGTGTTCTACCTTTGTCAATGTTTCCCTCTGTTATTCATCATATTTCATTTCTCTAATAAGAATCAGTAATAAAGCTTAGGATATGTTAGTGTTAGTCTTTGCAGCCTTCCTCTAGTGATCAAACATGCTCTTACAAATTTAATTTAAGGTTTCAATGTCAAATTTTGTCATTTCAGTGAGTCTTCAAGCAAAATTTGGTCACTAGGTATTAGGTCTAGGGTTTTTTTTTCACTCCTTTCAAATTTTTCCAAATGTTGGTCCATGTCACCATTCAGCTGAGTGTACCATCATTCAGAGGTTTGTCATCATCATGCCAGATTCCAAAGGGTCATTTTACACCTTGTTCATGCTTCAGTTGTGCCTAGGTAAGGTTCATTTCCCTCTCCTAGGGTTTTGAAGGTAATTTATATTGGATGGTCAAATCATAAGCAAAACTTGTATCCTGATGTTCATACACCTTCCCCTATCCTTAATGTACCTTATTAAACACTTCCCATCACTGAGATCCCCCAAATTCCTCATTTTCGCACAAACCCTAGTTTCTTGCTACAACTTGGCAATTTTCTAGGCTAGGCCCGTGTTTTGCCCTTTTGGACCCCTTCCCCTCACTAAATCTCTGAAATTCCACTTTTCCCTGCTTCCTAACATCCCTCCCTACTTCCCAAAATTTTCTCAATAATTTAAAAGCCCCTTATCCCCTTCATTTTGCTTCATTTCGACAAATCCCTTGTTCCACATATCGGGATAGGTTTTACTCCAATGATGTTTCTGAGCAATAAAAGATGAATTTGGGAAACCCAAGAGAGGTTTTTGTCCAACATATTCCAAGGAAGAAAAAAGTCCTTCACTTTTTACACAGGTGTCATGGTTTTAGAGAAATGTCAAACATACAGTTGCCTCCGGAGAATTGATGCACCTCTGAAGTGACCTTTGGAAAATCAAGATTTCTCCTAGCTTGGTTGGAAAAATGAATTTCTTGATGAGTCAAATGATAATTAGACACAAATATCTTTCCAATGAGATATCATGAGCTCAATTTGGAGCTGAGGAAGACCTTCAAACGTTGACTGAAACAACACTCTTCCTTGAGGCAGCCTCATTTTGCACATTTTGACCAGTCTTAGGAGATTTGATTTTTGACAGAGCAAATGAACTCCAAATTAAAAAATTCCAGTTGGGTTGGAAATTAGCCTCAATAATATTTACAACGAGCTATTCTATGCCCAATTTGGACACCAGGAAGGTCTCCAAAATTCTCCTGCAAAAAGGTGCGGCACATAGAGATGGCGCGACACATTGGGCAGCCCTTTGCAGTGTAAAAAATGAACAGGCGCGGCGCATTGGGCTAAAAAGCCTAAAATCAATTCAAATATTCCTCCAAAAAGCTCCAAAATTGCAAATTATTCATTCCACAACTAATTTAACATATCCATATTGTCAATATATGAGTTTCCATCAGTGTTTATGATGTTTATGAGGATTTAATAAAAAATCTCAAACCCTACTTCCTTGCTCAAGCCATGATTGCCTAGGGTTTGTAAGTTGGTTTTTTGTGGCCATCACTCCCTAAAATTTTATTCCTTCACTATTTTTCTATTTCATCAACCCCCTTTTCCCTATTCCCCATATCCCTAAATTCATCTACCCCCTATCCCATATTCCCATTATCCCAAAAGCCTAGAGACTGTCCCTAAAACCCTTCAATTCCCCAAATTCCAATTGGCAATATTCCCAACATTCCCCTTACCCTCTCCCTTCATAGTCCCTCACACATTTTCATACACTTGGCAGTGAAATATCGAAGACACCTAAAACTCTTCATACTCATCTAAAACAACACAAACTTTGGCAAACATGGAGACTGATTCTTCTTACGACTGAGATGAAGGAACACACAATGACCCTACAACCGAATTGTATGCACCAAGGAGACCTCACAAGAATGGTAAATATTCATTTGGAAAAGCTGTTGGAGAAAGAAAAGAAGGAAAAGAACATGTTGAGGCACATGGCCAATCATTATTGGGCGAGAAGTCATGTTTGTAAAGCAAGGATCAAAATCTTGAAGGCCAAGTTGAAGAAGGCCTCAAAGCATCGGAAAAGGCATGATAGACTTCAAATATTGGCCGAGGCTTCCTTGGCCCAAAATAGCACTTTATGAAGAACAATTAGCCCAAATTTCAAAAAATTTGGGACACTTTTTGCAAATTTTGAATTTTTGGGCTAAAAACAGACTTTTCTGCTCTATGCGCCGCGCCACTTGGCACGCGCTTTTGATTGTGGGCTCCTTTTGATGAAAACTCTACATTTTTGGATTTTTCATGGAAAAACATGCATGCCTACCGATGGACAAGAAATTTTGACAGGTTTTGGGCCTCCAGAAGGGTCAAAAACACCCAAAAAATGACCTTTCTGCCCCTATTTTGACACATAGGAAGCAGTGTTGGGAGAAATCAGTTTTGGAGGGGAAAATAAAGACAAAATTCAGAAATTCCACTTGTGTTGGAAAGTAGATGGGAAGAAATTTCGAAAAATCCCACTTGGAGAAAATTTGGACCACGAGAGGGCCTCCAAAATCAGCTTCAAATTGGCGCAACGCATAGAGAAATCAGACGCGGCGCATAGGAGGATTTTGCTCATTTTTTACCTAGAAACTCTGTTTTTCGCCTAGTTTTTGACATTTTTACTTTCTTACTTCCAAATGTTAAAATAATGATGTAATTTGATGTAATTTGAGGGATATTGATGTAATTTTGTTAAATTTTCACTCATAGAAGTAAGTTCATCCATGAAAAGGTGAATTGCAACTGAATGAATCAGTTTCCTAGTTTATAGAGGCAAGCTGTTCCACTGCCTACTATCTAGTTCTCAGTTTATATTTTTTTGAAATAGCTCCTAAACTTGTGAGCTCGACCCCTAGAGGCTGGGATGAGTGGTTTCTTGTCTATATCTTGTGGTTTTTCAGTCATTAGCATGGTTGGACATTTGGGATTGCTTTGAGCATCATTGTACATCATCTCTGCATTTTGGCAAAGGAATAGACCAGGGTTTGTAGCACTCTATGGGATTCATGTGGTACTTTGGTTTGATAATGTGTTTCTCTCTGCAAATTTAAGTCTACTGGTGTTTTATGTGTATCATTCTCCCTCTTATTTCTTCTTAAGTTAAACAAATAAGGATAAAGGTAGAATCCATTAAAATTTGCAGTGCTCTACCTAGGGTTTGTTTAATTTTCCATGTTTTAAACTGTTTGAAGAGGATCCCTGAAGGTTTCTTGCCCTCTTCCACTCCTCACCTATCTCAGCTCTCCATTTCCTTCAAAATTTGAAGTGTCAAATCAATTTCCTACCTTTCCCCATTCAAATCTCTGCAAAACTGAGCCTCATTCCCCAGACCCAAAATCTTCCTTTTCATTTGATCCGACAAAACACCCTCAAAATCAATCAAACTCTTTTACACATATACCTAGCCTAAAATCTGTCTTGATTCAAGTCATCTCAAACCTCATTGAAGTTTTGGCGAGAGTGACAAGGAGAGAGCCCTCTCCCGATCTAGTAGGGCTAGCTACCAGGTTAAGCGTGGTTTGATGTTACCCTAGACTCTGCCTTCTTCAGCCCAAGGTAGATTTAGGAAATAAAATAGTGGCGACTCCACTGGGGACAATTTTTTTTTTTTCTTTATAAACTACAGATGGAGCCTGAAGTTAGCCAGGTAGCCTTCGAAACGCTCTTGCTTTTCATTAGCGAAAGTAGATGAATGCTACTTCAGTCAATCTCTAGTCTATTTTATGAACTGAACATCTGGTTTCCTCAGCAAAATCTAATCAAGTTCAGATCTGATTATTGATGGTGGACAACGATCAGACACTGCAAGGCTGAAATCATTCACCTGGTGACTCTAAAACAGTTTCGAGATCAGATCCAAGGACTCCACTGGAGGATGAACCTGACCAGAAGAAACGTGAAAGGGAAATAT